>PVJL010007158.1:61744-81954 GCA_004026885.1 Lyroderma lyra
GTGTGTGTGTGTGTGTGTGTGTGTTGGGTGTTGGGGGTGGGGTTCTTTTTCGGAAGAGGAGGAAAGATCAGCTCTGGCTGGCCTCAGATTCTGAAGTACCAGGTATGCTTTGATGTTCAGGGCATGTGTTGAAAGCAATGGAAATCCAGGCATCCATTCAAATAATACTTGATAAATATCAAACACGTGCAAAGATCTGTGCTGGGGGGTGTGGGAGGACATAGGGAAGGAGGCAAGGTTTTCTCTGTAAGGAGCATTGTTAGTGGAGGGTCCAGCGGGAAAGAGGAGAGGGAAATGGAGGCTCCGGGGCGAGGTGGCTCTTCCTGTGCTGAAAACGCTGTGACTGCAGGTAATTCCCCTTGGCCTCTGCTGCCTATACCTCACCCCCCTGGCCTCACTTTGGAAGCTGGGCTACCAGGATGGCACCCCACCTCGCACACACTAGACATTGAGACCCAGATTCACAAAGAGGCTCGGAGGGGCCCCGAGGGGAACCTACCTCTTCAGGCAGGGAACCAAGGCCTATTTGCATGGCTGGGTCTTTGTCTGGGGGTGGTAAGCATCCAGGGAAGGCAAGAGCAGAGTGGAGGTGATCGGGGAGAGAGAAGATATAGACTTATTGAGACATTAGAAGGAACTTCCAGAATCAAGGCTTTTGAGAGATTCGAATGGGTGTCGAATCTTTCCCTTTTGGACCCTGAGGGACTAAAGGAAATAGGGATATTTCAGGGGTGTGTTAGGCTCAGCCTTTCCTGGAACTCTGACAGATAAGGTGACTTTGGTTGGGCCTGTGGGTCCTAAAGGCACATCCCTTCCATGGACACCAGCTCCGTTGCTGGGGGAAAAGCAAACCTCTGTGGGACTGTAGCGCTAGAAGTTTCCAGCAGAGGGAGCCTGGGGGGCAGAGTCTGGGGGTGGGAGCTCCGTCGGCCAGCTTTCTCCCCTTTTAGGGACAACTAGTTCCCTTCAAGCTCAGGTCAGGGTCATTCTGTAACCTCATTCCAGGATGAGAAAGTCATAGTTAAGGCAAAGCAAAGGCAGCTCAATGAGGAGGACTTGGACTAAAGAGAGGAGCTTTTAATTTGCATTCTTTTGTTCACTGTCCAATGAATGGGAGGTCAGGTCATTTTGGAGTTGCTGTCCCGAGAAATATTTGCAATGGCACGAGGGCTTCCCTGCCTGACAGTAAGGAGGGGTGGTTAAGAGCGATCTGCACCCAGACGACCACTACGAGGCTGAGAGGAGATTTTTCAGACTGGAGCCTGGGGGCTGCAGAGCATGGGCTGACTGACCTCAAAGGACATAGAAAAATTTATCGGAGGACCCAGATGGCCTTTGTCCCTCCCCATCCCCCTCTCTGGGGTCACCACAGGCCACTAGGCCACTGCCCCATTGCCCTCTGGGGCTTCTTCTGCAAGAGAACAGAAGGCCTTTTCATCAGGGGCTTAGGTTTCCTTCTCTGCTCACTCAGGCACGGAAAGGAGCCTTTGGTAACCTGATGCTGGGGAGACTCGGTGCCCACCTTCTTTCTTCATGTGTGCCCCCCCCGCCCCCCTGTGCACTGGCCCATCGTTGGGAAACCCCACCAGCTAGGCTTGCGGGCAGAAGGGCTCTGTGGAACCACCCGGGAACGGATGTAGGCATCTGACTTCTCTTGTCTGAGACCCCGCAGCTGGGGTGTGGGGAGCTCCTTGAGCAACCCCTCTAGGTGCCCAGCCCTCTGGGGAAACCCAGCCTTTCTGCACTTTCTTCGGGAGCATCTACAGAGTGGCAGGCCTGAACTGCAGACACCAAGCCCAGGGCTTCTGAGCATTTGTCGGGCTGAGAGGCTGCTCCGCCCTGTCCGGAGGCCCCAGCACTGATACCAGACACCAGGGCACTGGAGGGAGCACAGCCAAGACTGCAAATGGACGACACGCAAGGAATGATCTACCACAGGGAGGTTTCCCATCGAGGAGAGGCTCAGGTCGAAAGATTGCTTTTAATGCTGGAAACCTTTATTATGTGACAGCTAGGAGGGGGGGAAACCTAATGCAACTCTCAACCCCACAATGATACCCAAAAATAAATAATTTGTGTCACTGATATCATCATCAAAAGGAGCTAAAAATTCCATTTCCAGAGCTCAGGACTGAGTGAGGCAGCAGGGCTGAGGTGGGTGAGGGGTATGGAAGGGTACACCTTTAGGAGGTAGGAATGGGCAGCCCTAGAGCACCCACATCCTCTGTCCTCCCAACTCCAGCTCCCCCAGCCCTGCAGGTGAGGCCCTCCATCTGGAGCCCAAACTCCAGAGTGTTGACAAACAGGCTTGGAAATAAAAAGACCAAACTCGTTAGGAAGGAGCTCATTAGGACTTGTTGACATGAAGCTCATTAGACCAATTAACATTCCATTAACGGCCTAGGGCACCAAGGGGTTAATGCTGCCCACAGTAATTGGACTGGGGTGCTGAGGTTGGGGGCTCAGGGCCTTAAGGATGAGGAACAGTCTAATTGGGAACTCTCTGGCCAGCTGGCCCCATTGCATCTGTTCTCACCCCTGACCCTAACTGAGGCTACACTGCATCCTGACCAAAGTAGGAGGGGTGAGGAAGGCACTAGCCTCCCCTTGGCTCTCCACTGTCCCACCACATTGCCCCAGAGTAGAGCCTGGGCACAAGGACGATGAAGGAGGGTGTGTGTGTGTGTGGTGGGGGGCGTATAATATGTTTACCCTCTTGGACGCTGATATTCCTACTTTCTTCATCCACCCCCACCCCTTCTGGTTCAGTTTCTCTTAGTCCCAGGAAGTAAGTCCCCTCTCCTCTCCTGGCTAGTGTGACCGACTCTTACAAAACTCTTTGGAAAAATGCTAGAACCCTTGAGGCCCCAGAGTCTAATTCATTTGAAGAGTCTTGTAGTTTAGGGCAGAAGGATGGGGGAGGGGCACTGGTCCTGGGCCCACCTCCCTCCCTCCCCAGCACAGCAGCTAAGGCACTGCCCGGGAGTCCCTAGGAGCCCTTCTCTCCTGCCCGCAGACACACTGCCCGTGTTTTCATGATTTTCTGTTCCTTGCTACTGGTAGAGGCTACAGACGTCCCATTCCCTGCCTGGGCCTCAGTTTCCTCATCTGTGAACTCCAACAATCGAAGCCTGTGCTTAGGGTCCAAATGTCTGGATTCCGCACCCAGCTCTGCCACTTACTTGTCTGTGGCTTGCACAAGCTGCTTCCACTCTCGAATGGCAAAATGATGGACTTCACCAGAATGTTCTGAAAGTCTTTGCCCAGTTAGCACTCAACACAAGCTTAGTTGAACGGAATGAAAACAGTTGGACCGCAGCTTCAGAGGGAGGGAAGGAGGCCCCTGAAGCCAGAGAGCGGGGAGCCCTCCTCAGCCCCCAGGCGGTTTACCTCCCCCCAACCCCAGGCCGCCCCTTCTGAACAGCTGCCCAGGCCGGGGCTCTGACGTCTAGACAGATTTGTAGGAGGCTGAAACAACACAGTGAGCTCAGCAGGAGGGACCAGAAGGCCGCATCCGTAACGGGCAGGCTCCAACTCCTCCCTCCCGAGCAGCGGCCCCCACCTGGCGCGAGCCGGCTACTTCCTCCAGCCGAGTGCGCCGGCCGGAACGCGGGGGTCGGGCCCAGCTCCCGCGCCTTCCCAAGGGCGGCCTGTAGGTGGCGCCGCGGAGCCCGCTTTAATTGCATTATATAATAGAACCTGTTTACTAAGTCATGTCATCAGTCGCCTTAGGATTTACAGCTTCGGGTGTGTAGAGAGAATTGGACTTTGAGTCAAATTTAAAAACAAATAAAAATGAGAGGCAGCTGTTGCTGATAGTGTGATATTCATCTTTTGGAAACAAATTCACCCCACTGCTATAAATTATGCCTGGGAAAAAAAAGTGTTGTTGGTGGGAAGGATTTGGCTAGGTCTCCCATGCTGGCAACTCAGAGCGATGAATCTTGAAATAACAGTGTCAACCTGTCATGGATTTCATGTGACTCTGTGGATTTATCTAAAGAAACACAGGCGTGCAGGCGCGCGCACACACACACACACACACACACACACACACCAGTTCTCACAAACCCAGTAAGGGCTAGAAATCATAAGCTGAAAATGGAGTGTCTAGAGCAGGCGTGTCCAACCTGTGGCTCAGGGCGACTTTGAATGCGGCCCAACACAGATTCACAAAACGTTACGAGATTTTTTTTGCGACCTCTTTTCTAGTTCATCAGCTATCGTCAGTGTTAATGTATTTTATGTGTGGCGTAGGGAAGCCAAAAGGTTGGACATCGCTGGTCTAGAGGAAACTCAATGGTCTCTGCACCTGGGGCATGGCAGCATGGGGTGGCGACACGATTGAGACCAGTGTGGGGATGGTAAAGAGGATGGGGGTGGATGACAGAGGATGTGTGTGGGGGGGCCAGGGAACTTTAAAATGTGAGGAGGTCTCATTGTAGGGTTTCAAAATGATGCAAAGTGTAGGGTCCTTGAGGAATGATGGGAAAAGGGGACAGGTCCCCAAGAGCCTACCCCCTCTCAATACAGCAAACCCTGGGCCTGGGCCTTTTCACCCAGGTGCTCTGGGAGCTCAAGGGCCTGAGGTGACAGAACTTGGGTGGCCTAGCAGATGCTGCTTCCCCCCATCTTTCTGATGGGGGGAAGCAGCATCTACTAAGGATGCTGGGGGCAAATGGAAGCCCTCTAGTTTGATAAGACGGAGCTCAGAGTGGGGTATGGGAACAGGAGGGTGGTAATTGTGTCTGTTACTGAAGGAAGGACAGATGGGACAGGAGGTGAGTGGGGTTTGTACTCAGGGCCAGATCCCCTTTTTCACTGCATGTCCTGAAGGCTGGCTGGCTAAGAGAGTGAAAATAAGGCACAGCTCCACCATTAGCCAGGTCCCAGGGGACACTGTACCTGACACAGAGCCTAAGTCCTTGCAGGATGTCAGCCAGGAGGGCCACTTTCCTAGTGCCCCTCTGGTTCCTGCTTGGAACTCTCAGTGGGAAAGAATTCTGTCTGACTCCAGCCAGAAGCAGAGATGACAACCAAGACAGAGGGCAACTCAGGCCCTTTGGCCACCACAGCTCTTGATACTAATTGTCATTTGCTACCTTTCTGGGAAGTCTACTCAGGAGGTGGCGCCAGGTCATGCCCTATTATTATGATGCTGTTCTCCAGGGAACAGAGAGGAGACCGAGCAGAACCAGCATGAGCTGGGGCTAGGACTGCTGGCTTCTGACTCCCTAGAGATGTGACACCCTCTCCTCACCCCTCTCTCCTCTGTCAAACCTTAACCACCTCGTGGAGCAAATGGTCGGGAAGGGGTAGGACCTCTGTGAAACCTTCCTGCTCTGATCCTCCACATGGCCTGTGGCCCTCCTTACAGGGGCCTCCATGTCCCCTCCTTTCCCCACCCCCAAGGCCATTTTGCTGTTTTCTCTTTATCTGGAATGTGCCCTGTGTGGCTGGGTCATAGGTCATTTATGCCCTCCCTGACTCCAGCCTAGCAGTGGCAAAAGCTTATTGGAGAGACCCACTTCTGAGGCCACGGAGGACACTATTGCCCCGTGGGTCCTTCTGTGCCCGCAGTTTAGCAGAGGGAGGCTGAGTGGTCACACAAGGCAGAGGATGCGACTGTGCGCTGGACGTGAGTGGGGCTGCTGGCGGGCACAGACCCACATCGCCCTCCTCACCCCCACCCGGCTCCCTGTGTGGAGCCCCGTCCGGCCCTCTGGCCATGCCTCTCTGATTCGTGGGCCTCCTCAGCACACCAGGGCCCAGAGTGCCAGGCCTACAGCTTTCCCCACTTCACTCCCCCAGTTCCCCTGTTTTCCAACGTGGCTTCTAACAGAGGACCAGCGTCAGAGTTAGGACAGTGGCCCGCGCCCCGCGCTCCGACCCCGCTGCCCGGCTCGCCTCTCCCACGAGGACCAGGCAGTGGCCCAGCCCCCGCTCTCCACCCTGCCCTGGCTGTCACACCTTTTCTGGCTTCAAAAAGCCGCTGATATATTTTACAAACTGAAACAGCAATTTAATTCCCCCTGATAGCGGCAATTGTCCATTAGATCTTCCTACCGAGGAGCTTAACAATAATTCCTTTCATCCAACTGCTTGCTTCTTCTTGATCTGAGAATCAATCCCATAATAGCAGGCAAGAGTTTTCCCATTACTCTCCCCCTCCAGCTCTTAGCATTTGATGAAGATTCTCATCTCCTCTTTAAGCACTTTACAACTTGGCAATTCTTCTCCCTTTGGTTCCTTTAAACAAAATAAAACAATACCAAAAAAAAAGCCAGAAAGGGGAGGGGAAAGCCTGCTAGCTGTACGGGTAAGCACAGACCTTGCTTTCCTCTCACGGAGAAGTGGCGGGCACCTCCACTCTGCTGAAAAAAATGGGTGCTGCTCTGTCCCCAAAGGGGCACCACTAGTCTGGTCCCAGATGCACACTCACCCACAACTGGGCCCCGCTTTTGCCAGGGATGCTCAACTTAGAATGTCTTTCCCTTTCCAGGAAGCCCCTCCCCTGGTGGCTACCCCCTAGGGATGGGGGTCAGGAGGCTGTCCCCACTGCCCTGGGGGTGGAGTCCACAGGAAGGTTCCAGTCAGCCCCTCTCCCTGTCTGTCGCCCAGGATCCCGCCCATCGCTGAGGCAACTCTCAAACCCAGAGTGGGGTCCTGGCCTCTCTGTTTCATCCCCAGTCCCCTTCATATCTATCCAAACAGCATGAGTGGGAGAGGTGGGGAGAAATGGGGAGCGAGCACGAGGCCTTTTATTCAATAATTTTTCTTCTCTTTCAAACCTCCAGGCAGCCCCAGTGATCAAGGGCAGAGGAGGGCCCTCCAGCGCTTCTGCGGGAGCCGTGAGGGTGGATTGCCAGGCACCTGGGAGCCCCGGCCTGCTCCCCCAGGACACGATCACATGCTCTCTTGTCTGCACGCACACACACAGAGAAACAAATCTAAAAATGAACCCAGGGACTGAAATCCCCCTCGACAAACCTGATTCCCAGGTTTATTATTTGTGGAGAGCTGACAGCAGCCTCTGCTCAGGAACTGAGCTCAGAAAACAACCCGGCTGGGCCCCTGAGGCGCATGGCTCAGCGGAGACAGACCAGCGGCTCCGATGCTAGAGCCCAGGTGCACGCACCTCTGCTCGCCAGGAGCAGCGAGGCTGCCTCTCCCTCCATACATCCTTTCCTTCTCCGAGGCAGACCTGTCAGGAGGACAGCACTCCCTGGGAGCTGGGGGATGCAGGAGGAAAGCAGGAGACGTGAGGGGCCTAGAAGGGATGGGCAGGGCTGGCCTGGGGTTCAGGAATGGGGGTGGGGTGAAAGAGGTACACAGAGGTGAGGGGCCCTGACACCTGTTGGGTCTGCCTCAGACTCTCGGTGATGCTCTCAGACTCTCCTGGAAGCAGAGGGTCCTAATAGGATCCTAAGAAGGTCCCTTTTTCTCTCTGTAGGACTGTACCCTGTCCTCTGGCTGGATGATACCTGGTTCCATTTGTAAAAATTCCTCCAGAGGGAAAAAAAATGGTCAAGAATCTGTAGAAGCAAGTGGCTCTCTGGGCTCTGTTTATCACCGAAAAGCCACTCCTCCCTGATACGTCCTTATCCAGCCAACAGATGCTCTTCCCCCTGGGCCTTTGGGGTGCTCCTGGTGAGCTCGCAAAAAAAGGAGGGGAGCCCAGGCAGAGTACACAGCAATGAGGTCAGCAGGAGGGAGGCGAGGACGCCCCACTGGCCTCGCGCTCCCTTGGTCCTCACTGCTGCGTGGCATGAGAGCAGGGACACGGGTTCTATGCTCCTGGTTGGTCAGGAAAGGCAGCCCCGGGGAAGGGAAGACAGTGGCTGTTGCGGGAGAGGCAGTGACACTGGGCAGCGAGACCGCCCCCCGGGCATGACCACTCTAGCCCCAGCTGGGCAGGCACGCCCTCCATCAGCTCCAGCGGGGCCTTCCGTGCACCTTCTGCGCCCTTTGCTCCGGCCGAGTGTCCCTGAAAACCCCGCTCTGCCCTGAAGCCCGCCTTGGCTTTCCACCCCAGCGCCGACCCCCGCTGGGGGCCTGGACGTCACACGGACGGGGAGGGCGCAGTGGCCTAAATGACCGCCAGGGTGTTTCCGTGCTACGGAAAATCGCTGCCCGCCCCGTGTCCACGTTGCCCGTTGAACCCTGTGCCCCGCAGCGGACAAGACCGTGGCTTTGCCTTCTCTTTCCTCCTGGGGCCTGTATATATACACAGTTAATTTCATTTACTGTTAAAGTATAAAACGATTGATCAAATCTGGGAAGGGTAGCTCTTGGAGTGCTGGCGGCCATCGACACCTCGGGGAGAATGAGTGTTTCCCTGCAGCACATGTTGATGGCTGAGGGGGCAGGTACCCTCGTAACCGCTGCCGCCCGGAGCCCTCGGCGCGCACCAGGCGCGTGCCAGGCTTCTGACACACATAACCCTGCTTGTTTTGCTCAACAACTCAAGAGTCCAGGCACGATGGTCCTTCCCCACCCATGGATGTGACGATTCAAGCTTAGAGAGAGGCTGAGAGCTTCCAAATGTGACCCGTGGTATGATTTCAGAGTCTGAATTGAACCGGGAAACCGCAGGGTGGAGGCAGGCACCACCGGAGGAGGAATGAGACCCCTAGAGGCGGGCGGGTACAGGAGAGGCAGGGCTGGCTGTGAAAACGGGCCGCCGACACCCAATCCGATGCAGGCTGCCCTTTGACTTTCACACCCCGAATTTCCAAGAATTGTACTGACACTGCCTACGTGTCTTCCGCAGCCAAGTTTGGGCTTCCTTACATCAGTCAGCGAACTCGCACTTCCGGCCTTTGGGTGGTGGGCCTGCTGAAATGACAACCGTTCGTTTCTGCCATCCTGCCATCTTTGGGCAGCAATGTGCATACACATTTATTTGCGTGCCAATTTATTTAAATACCCTATTGCATTTTGCTCTTCTTATTTTATAAAAATGGACAGAAGACGGAAAACTGGAAGTGTTGATACCTGCGACAAGCAGGCAGGTCTCGTCCAAGGTGAGGCCAAGGTGAGAACATTGAGCTAAAAGGAGAGCCTGAGTCTCAAGCGTAGACTCGCTGGACCGCCGGTTCAGTTATGCAGGGGAAGGACACAGTTAAAGAACGAGTGTGAGATGACGGGGTACACGGCTGAAGACCACATCTAACATGGGACGTGAGACTGGGAGTCTGTCATGTGTTTAGCTGGCTGGGAGCATAGCTCTGGCAACCCATGCTTTGCAAGAGTCGGGACGGTCTGGGCCCGGACCCCATGCTCTGCAGCTTTGGGCCAGGGCTCTGACTCACGCTGACGGGGATGCCGTCAGTGTCTCCTTCCTGTCAGCCAGGACCGAGGGGCCCTGCTTCGGCCCAGGTGGGGTGGGGTGGGGTGGCAGGGAATGTGCAGTCAGCCTGCTCTCTGTGACTGTCTCCTCTTGGCCCTCCTTCCCTACCCCACCTTGGCTTTCCAGGACCATCCACAGCTGCAAAGAAGTCCCTGTCCTGGAGGGAAGTAGGCCCATGACTCACAGGCTAAGAGGGACCTGGCTCCATCTTTGGAAAGCCTGTGTAGTTGAACAGTATTGGGTTTTTTTTTAAGTCGGGGCATCCATCCTTAGGGGATGTCCCATCTTCTGTCCCCTCTCCCTGAGTCCTAACCTCATCTCTCTGCAGAAGGCTCTGCCCGTTCCCCTTCCTTTCAGAGACATCCCCTTCCTCTCTCAGTCCAGAGAGGTTGCGGGCCACATCTGAAGGGGCGACCCGTGAAGACATCCTCGCAGGCTAGCAGCAGGGTTATTACCCACAGCCTCTGAAGCAGGCGGCAGTTATACAGATGTCCTGGGGACCAGGGCTGTGTTCTCCCACGGGCTCCTGGCCGTCCCCTACCGAGCCCTGTCCTCTTCCACCTCCAGCCTTGCCAAGGGGTTTGTAGTTCTCTGGCTTCTCACAGGGAAATAGTCAGTCATATGCTGGTTCTTTCTGCTGCACTCGGGCACCAAGGAGAAGTGTTCCATGTTAGCAGCAGAATCTTTGAACTCTAGCAGGACGTCTGCAAATTATAACTCACATCAAACCTTAATTTCGTTTTGTTTGTTTGTTTGTTTGGTTGGTTTGTTTTGCACTGACAGCTTGTTTTTTGTCATTGTGGTCTCGGTGGAAAGCAAGAGTCCTGTCTTCAATACGGAGTCTTTGTGGACTTGAAGTTCAAGATTGTGTCTCTACTTTGCCCACTTCTCATAGTAGTGCAAGGACCAGGGGTGGAGGAGGAGGAGAAGACAACTTTGCACAGTGCATTCTGGCTCCCAGGGACCAATTAGGATGCTCTCACTTAGGATAGAGAACAATCTTTGGGGATCTGAGACTTGTTAATTTGGATCTTCCAGTGTCTGGCCTTCAGGGAAAAGAAGTGAAGCATCTTGACTCCCAGATCTAGAGGTTCTGTCCAGAGCAGGTTGGTCTGGGCAGGCAGGGGAGCTGCAGGTGAGGTTTCTGCTCCTAGAGCCTGTCTTGGGGTAGGAAGGAGGGGTATGTGGGAATTCTCATCCAAGATGCCATTCCAAGGGCACAAAGTGGCTGAAGGCTGGGGCAGAGTCTTCCTGTTCTCAGATTTCTGTAGGAGGCACACCACTTTTTGTCATAGGTAAGAGCTACTTGATGTACAAGGTCAGACCATTAATTTCATGAACTCATCCTAGAAAAGGTGCCACACACCTCATTGCTGAATATCACTACAATCACCTTTGAAGCACTGCCCTTGGGAAGCTGTGCACCCATGCCAGCGCCTAGTTCACCCTTCAAAGCAATTTGGGAGCTCTTTTTCAGGAATGGCCGTCAGAGCTGTCATCGTACTCAAAATCTGACAATTAAGTTCATGAGCTTGCCACCGTGCACTTCCATTGGCAGCCCTGTACAGACACCTCAGTAAGGTGTCGTCACCTTGGCAGATTTGGAAGATGATGACAGCTCTGAGGGCCATTCCAGAGAAAGAGTTCCAAAACTGCTTTGAAGGGTGAACTAGGCTCTGGCATGGGTGCACAGCTTCCCAAGGGGAGCACTTTGAAGGTGACTGTGGTGATACTCAGCAATGAGGTACGTAGCACTTTTGTTAGGACAAGTTTGTGAAATTAATTGTCCAACCCCGTATGTTTCAAGAAATGAATGCAAGCTCTTCACTGTAAGTGATCAGTCCAAACACTGGCCTAGATGAAGCTGTTCAGGGGATGGCAGCTTTACCCCCAAATAACTGGTGGGCGAGCAGAGTGGGAAGGGAAAGCTGAGGGTTACAGATGTCAAGGCTGAAAGGCGCCTCAGAAGGCTCCTGGGCTACTTCCTTCACTTCACAGATAAAGAGCCTACGTGGGACCTGATGCAAGCTCACACCACTGAATCAGGGTCCAGAAAAGAGAGACCTGGACTTGCTAAAGGCCAGAGTCAGGAGGAGGGCCCCCAAGAAGTTGAAGGCTGCAGCAGAGGCCTGATGCCACGGCCCACAGAGAGCCAGAAGGGGAGGGGTGGGGGGGCGTGAGGGGGTGGGGGTCCATTTTAGCAGCTGCTCAGGGTACAGATGGCTTGACTTTGACTCTGAGGGACGACCTGAGAAATCCGACTACTAATAGATTACGCTTCCTTCCTGCCCATGGGAAGAAGCAGTGGAGGGGCTTGGAGAGGAAATGTGTTCACAGAGCACTTACTAGTGCCAGACGCTGCGTGAGGAGCTTTCTAGAACATCATTTCATCTATTCCTCACAGAAGCCCTATGAGGTAAAAAGAGATCATCCCAATTACACAAAGACAATGATGGTTAGAAAACTTAAGTTACTTAACTTGTCCCAAATCCCATAGGTAGCCAAGGGCAGAGGTGAGATCTGAGTCTGGGTTAGTCTGGTTCCAAAGTCCCTGCATAAGGAATCAGAGGGTCTCAAAAAGTACGTACTAACTGATGGGTAAGAGGAGAGGTGTCTCTCCCAAACTGGGACACAATTGATTGCGATCCCTTCCTAAACTCTGGCGTGTGTCATCAGCCCATCTTCCCAGTTCATGGACACCCAGAGGCACTGCTGGCTTCTGGGAACTGATTTATTTTGGCCCAAACGGGGCTCAGAAAACTCCCCCTGGGAGGGAAGCCACAGTTGAGGCTCCCTCTTGCACAGCTCTGAGCACTGATGTCACTTCCTGAGGACACTGGGCCTTGCCGGGCAGGGCTTGGCAGAGATGTGCTCGGATGGAGCACCAGTCCCGAGGGGGGTGGGGTGGGGAGGAGGGAAGCCGCAGTCCCCAGTTCTGGGGTGCTAGGTGCTCAGCTCCACACCTGTTCTCCACCAACCTCAGGGACACACAAATGGCTCTTGCCATCCCTCAGATGTTGTCCCTGGCCTCCCCCAGATCTCCCTAGGTTCCGCTGCCTCTCTTGAGCCTCTGACTTCAGAGCGAGCAGGCAGGCCCAGGAGAGTCTGTATGTCAGTTAGGGTTTGTCGTCGACACGTGGAGATCATTAACGAGGCTTATTTTTACATTGTGATTGCAAAATGTAAATGCTCCCCAAACTGATGTGTAATTGCTACCCCCTCCACCCCAGCCCTTCCCCTCTGGTGCCAGCTTTGCAAGGAGAGAATTAGAAAAAAAAAGGGGGTGGATTATGTAAGCAAACGGGTTTAAAAAAAGAGAGTGGCGGAGCTAAGAATTGCAGCGAGGCAGCTGGAGCCTCTCTGATTGCTTCGCTGCCAGCATTAGCTGCAAAAATCGTCCCTGCCAATTGCACCTGTCCGAGCAAGAGTGTCAACTGTGTTCAGCCCCCAGAACAGACCAGACTGGCACTCACTGGGCAAGAGAGTTCAGTGGTCAGTGTGTGCGTGTTTCTGTGTGTGTTGTGGGGGGACGGAGTGGGAAGGTCGGGGCGCTGTTTGAAGTCACCTCTACCTCATCCACGGAAGCCTTTCATTCTACGGAAAGACACAGTTCCCAGTAGGAGGTGGCACTCTGTTGACCCATTCCCATCCTTCCCCATAGTCCACCACGGAGGGAGGGCAAGGGGCACTCCCATGCTCTCAGGCAAAGTCGGCCTTGTTTGGACTCCAGCATCCCCCCATCTTCTTCAAGCCCCCCCCCCACAGCCATTGTCCGCAGGGGACTCCCTTCAATGTCACTGTGCACACAGGCTCCAAAGGTTGTTGAAAAGATTGTTAACCTGTTTCCCAAATGGGCAGTGTCCACACCACACTTACCGGAACCGTGCCCCCCGGATATGCTCCTGTCTGGCGCTCCCCGCTGGGGGCCACCGCACGCCCCCATCCCTTGGTACACTGAGGACACAGAGCTTCCCAGACAGCTGGGGGCGCAGGAAGAGGACAGCCATCGCGTGCGGAGCCGCCACTTGGACAGGTGGTCCTCCTGAATGCCCGTGGCTCCACTAACTGCCTGGTTGGGAGCCAGGCCCAGAACATTCACGTTTCTGGTTAACTGTCTCCCTCTCTCCAGGGACCCAGCTCTTGTAAGGAATTTGGCAAAGATGACCGCCCCCAAAATGAAGGCTGATGAACTATAAGCTCACAGGGGTCCTAAGACATCAGGGAAACTTACAAAATCCTGGGCTGGGTCCTTTGGAGTTGGGGCCCAATCTCACCCTTATCATGACATACTAGAGAGAAGAAAGGGTTGTTTTGGATAACTGGATTTCTAAATCCCTTCCTAGACTGATACCTACGTCTTAGAGATTATGAAGTTACTTAAGGGGATTTAAAAAACCCTATCTGATAAGAGGATTAAATGAGATCCTCTATTCAAAGTGCTTTCTACACACTAAAGAATGGTGTCTCAGGGTTCATCAGGAACTCCTGGGACACAGTTTCCTCCTTGTTCATCAGAAACATGGGGTGCAGGCTCCCACGTCTCAGCCCGGGCTCGCGGAGTCGGCATCTCCGCTGTGAGGTCTGGGCTCCGCTTTTTTAACAAACAGCCCTGGGGCAGTCCTAGGTGCGAAGGCTTGTGCTCCAGAGGGTTGTGCATGTGTTATCCTCATCGTGGATGTGAGAGCAGCAGCCCATCCTTCTGTACCCACAACAATTCGCTGTTCACAGGATGGGTAGGAGAGAGGAGGGACGCCCGGGACAAGGCAGCCCTGGCCTGTCCTCAGGGACGGGAGCCGAGAGAAACAATACGGTGCAGGGCGCTCCAAGCCTGCATGTGGCCAGTGTCGGCTGCTGGGAGGGGCTGGTTCTCAAGGCTTTCAGAAGAAAAAGATGACCTGCCCGGAGGCTTCAGTATGTGCTAAGGAGGGAGAAGCGTTTCTTACTGTTTGGTGGCCCTGGTGGCCTCTTGCATGGCCCCCAAGAGATGCCCTCCCATCTCATTCCCAGCTGGGCCAGCGTGCCTGTGAGGGAAGCCTGCACAGCTCTCAGAAGGGGAGGCTGGGGGCGCGGGGACATGGGGGTGCAGAGACTCCCACTCCATGCGTCACCCGTCCCCACCCTGGCTGGCTGGACAGCACATGCTCCATGTGCTTCACAGACCCTGCTACCACTGTCACCATTCATGCCTCTCTCCTCAGTGTGGCCGCTGGAGCCCACCCAGCCATTTTAGAGCCCTGACCTTTGTCACAGTGGGAAGTACCCTGTTGTCACCTGTCTGGTTTCCTGACACCGGGCCTGTCTGCGGGCCCCCAGGTGTGGGTACGTCCCTGAGTCGTTTCTGGGCCTTTGTTTTAGACTGTTGGGAACGTAGAGGAAGGGGTAGAAGGCACTGCCTTTGCAGGTGTGCAGGTGGGTTGCAGAGGTCCAGAGTCTGGGGGTCTGGAGAGATACTGATGGGGTGGAGGGGAGGGTGCCCGCAGGCAGCAGGGAGGAAGTCAGGAGGGCAGCGCACACAAAGCAGAGACTAATAGCGAAGGTCAGTGTCAAGGTAGCTTTGGCTACACAACTTACCTATTTATTTTTAGATTAAAGTGGATTAATTTTGTTTCTCAATACTTGAAATGGACCAAGGTGTTAGAAAATTGAGGTTGGTGGTCAGTGCTATTATAAGGCCTGGCCCGACACCTTCCAAACGCTCACATCAATTTCTCCTTGTGGATCGAGTTGCTAATTTGACTCCAACAAGGCCGTGCTCTGGGCCAGGAAGGCAGGGTCATGGGGTGGAAGGCTGGCTGGCTGGCTGACGCCGGGGCTGCACTGTCAGAGCAGCATCAGGGAGCTTCTCCAGCCAAGAGCCCCAGCCCTACACCAGAGGCAAGTTCATCTGTAACATCCACAGTGCCTTCCCAGTGAACACCATCTTAGTCTCCCTGTAAAACCACATTTGTACCTCAGTAAAGAATGTCATTAACTAGTGACATGACAACAGGAGGAGCTAAACAGAGGCCCAGGCTGGAAGCTGCAGTGGGGAAATGGAAACTTAGACATTTGCCTGAAGAAGACTTTCCTGCCTCCCTTCTTGTGTGTGTGTGTGTGTGTGTGTGTGTGTGTGTGTGTGTGCGTGCATGTGGGCGCGTGCATGTGGGTATGCATATGTGTACAAGCAAGCCCACACACTGCAGGGAGGTGAAGGGGGCAGAGATACAGCATTGGGGTCCTGTGATGACTCCCTGGCTGCAGGAGAGAGGAAGCTAGGCTGTGCTGGATGGGATGAGGGAAGCTCCACCAGGAGGCAGGGTGGTGAATGAATTTCCATGAACAAAAGCTCTCTGGGTTGAAACAAAGCCCCCCTCCCCACACTCCGACTCTTCCCATGGGGAACTGAGGGCACCAGACATTTGAAGCAGCAGGAGGCTCAATGCCCCCTAGCATTGCCGACCCTGGGGCCGCCACAGGGACAGTCCCAAGGGATCACGACCAACTGAGGGGACATTGTGAACACCAACTCTTGTCCCACTTCCCCCTCGCCCACCCCAGCCTGCTCCTCTCCTTGTGGCCTTGTCTGTGCGTTCTGTGACTCACCCCCAGTTCTCCAGCCCCTCAGGCAGCAAACCTGGGCTGCATGTCAGGCTCCTCCCTCCCCGAGCGAGCCCCACTTCATTTTCACTCCTCATTCCTCTTCTGCTTTCCATCCCTTTCCAGTCAGGGTGGAAGATGGTCTTCCCTCCTTACAGTTTCATTGCCATGACACACCTAGAGAGGGCCGCGCCGGCCAGGCCCCTCCTGGTCCCCATTGTCACCACCTCCTGCTGCCTCCAGACGGAGCTTTCCATTCTGCATCCATCCACACCCAGCCCTGCCAACACAGCAGTGAGGACCCCACTGCCCTGGTTGGGCTGACAGCTGTGTCACCTCCTACTCCAGAATGTTCAATGATTCCTTACTCACAGAAGGCGCCAACAAATGTGCACTGACTGTGTTTTACCAAGTGCAGCCTCCCGGGTGCCTGCACTCTGCCCCTATCTGCCTTTCTAGACTCATCTGTTACCCATCATCACCCACAGCCCAGCTGCCCCCGTCCACACACACCACCTTCCAATCTTTAGACTGTCCCACAATTTCCTGCCTCTCTTGCTGCCTCAGTTTCACATTTCCACCTGACAAGACCCTAACTCCAATGTTCAACTCAAACATTCTAGATCTTTCCTTTGTAAGCCAGAAGTAGTTTTGCCTCCTCTATGTTTGCGGGTAACATGCTGCTTGTCATTCTCTGACAGCCCTCCCACATTCTGTCTCATGTGACAGTCATCTTAAATATCTTCCATCTCTTTCCAAACTGTAAGCCCCTGGCTGATGTCTGTATAATTTTTCAGTTTGCAAAGTACTTTCATATGTAATACCCCCTTTCGCCTTAAATACTAAAGGTCAATATTTTAATATAATAATTTAATTTTTATTATCTTTACAGAATAATTCATGCTATTGTACAAAAGAAATAAATAAGAAGGAGAACTTTTAGGTTAGTTGTAACCCTGTAATGTAAAACTCTTCTTGAAGACAGTGTCATGCTATACATACTGTCCTGTAACTAGCCTTTTATATTTAGCAACATATCATAAACACTTTGCATATAAGGGAAATGCATACTGTAATCTTAGTGGCTACGTGGCATTCCATTTATGGATATGCTAGAAGTACTCAGCCAAATTTCTATCGCTGTGGTGGTGATGATTTCCAGTTTTTGCTATTATAAACAAGTAATGTTCATTCTCGCAGCTGAGTTTTGCTCCGGATTTGATCTGTCTTGGGATAAGTTTCTAGGTATGGAGCTGCCAAATATAAAGGTATGTTCGTTTTAAAGAAACTTGACAAATCACTTGCCGGAGGGTCCCACCAGTTTATGAGGCCCTCCGCGGTGCGTGAGGGACACCTGCCTCCTGCCAGCTGGTCGTTCCCATTTTGCAGGTGTGGGGCATGAGGCTGAGGAAAGCCGAGCACTAGGCTTGCTGAAGGAAATGGCCAGCGAGTGGCATTTCACTCTCCCAACCTCCCCACTTCTCTTGGCTCTTGGATTGCTACCAATCCAAAGGGGGTGCCCGCAGCCGTCAGTGTTCAGTAAACGCTGGGCTCCAGGAGCAGCAGGCAGAGGTGACGAGCCTGGAGTGGCGGGCGGGGCCAGATGGGAGCTCCGCTGCCGCCCCTGCCTCCTTTCCCTGGTGTCTGAGGCCTACTTCGTGGGTGAGAGTTCTATTCCTGGGTTGCATTTTACTCTCCCCCCACCCCTCTCCCCTTAATGGACACGGTCTGCCTGTCTTCGAAGGGCTCACGGTCTAGATGATAAGGAAATAGTTGTACCCTGAGATGTGTGGATGGTGTTGCTCTGGCTGTCAGCCTCGCAGGGGCAGGGGCAGGGACAGAGCCCAGGTCAGGGTGTAGATGGAAGAAGCCCTACGGGCCTGCGTGTCCTCTGGCCTCTGAAAACTGTTGTCCTCTCTGGCCCGGAGGGGCCGGAGCTCCCTCCCAGTGTCCAGCTGCAGCTGCGTGCACCGCACAGAGGAATCACACCGCATTAGGGGAGCGAAGCCAGCGCTCCCCACGCAGGGGCTAATCAAATGCACATTTGACAGTGAGGAAGGACAATCCAAGGCCCGCACGGGGCACGCTTCAGGGCTACAACATACATGGATTCTGCCTTTCCCCGAACGGACCACTACCTGGTTCCCAACAGCCTGGAGAAAGCTTCGGGGCAGAAATGCTGTCTGTAATCTCCCTTCCCACGAGGCCAGCTACTCCTCTGAGCGTCAGGAGGGCAGCTCACATGCCAGAAAGCACCGAGGGGAACGAAAGACGGCCGCGTCTGCAGGGAGAAGGAGGCAGCCCTGGATCACGGCCGCCCCTCCATCTGAGTGGCCTCTCTGAGCCGTGCTCGCCTCCGCACGCCAGCCTGCCTTGCCCTGAAGGAGGGGCCTGGGTGCACCATTTTAGATCTTGGCCAGAGAGAACCCACCACCCTCCCTTTTGTCACCCCAAGAAGTCCTTCTCCTCTAGAGGCTAACAGGCAACCCGCAGCACTGCTGCTCTGAATCCAATTAATGGGCAGATAGACACCCAGAGAGATGGGTGGGAAGGCATGGGCTTTGTGTGACCCGATAGCTCAGATGATTCAGGGGACAAAAAAGGAGCCTCATCTTGAAGGTAAAGTCCCTTCTGTCCCCACAAGATACCCAAGAAATGGAGCAGCCCCATCCCCAGCTCTTTAGCTCTGACCAGGCCCCTCGCTGCCTATCCAGGGCCCTCCCACCTGGGCACCCTCTGACGGGATGGGCGGGTTTCCCCAGGGCACACAGGCCCTGTTTTGCCAACTTGCACTTAACACTTTTTGCAGATGAATAGGACAGGGGTGAAGATGGGGCCTCTGGAATCTCTGCCCAGAAGCCCAAACCAAGGCCTGTCCCCTGTCCACCTTGGGGAAATCGCCCCAGCCTGGTATCTATCCCAGGAGCCAAAAACACCCACATCTTCCTCCCCATTGGCCTAAGAGCCTTGCAGAAGCTCGTTCTTACTCCGGAGCCCAGCCGAGGGCCTGTTCTTACATAAGCACGGTGATGGAAGTGTGCTCCCTCCCAGGACCCTCGAGTGTTTCCTGAACAGTGGGCTCCCGGGACAGCCTGCAGCTTCACCCACCTCCCTGCCGGGGTGGGGCGAGGTACGGAAGCTCACAGCTAAGTCCAGCTCTGCCACAACTTTGCCATGCGATGGTGGACAGAACCTCTTTGCATTCTGTCCCATCCTCATTCTCACCACCATCACCCTTCATCGCTGTGGTCTCTAAACAAGATGCTGACCCTGACAGTGGGATCCCTTTGCTGACTGCCCTTGATCATCTAATCTTGGTCATCCCAGCGAAAGCCTCAGATTTCACCAGAAAACGAGGCTGATCTCAAAGAGACCGAGATTCCCATCCCCTAGGAAGAGAGAGCCTCCGTGCAAGCTTAAATAATTTATAGACTCGTTTACACAGTTCCTCCCTCACTGAAAAACTCGTATGGCTTGCCGGAGCTGAACAAAACAAAAATCCCGATTTCTTAGCCTCCATCCTCGCACTCCACAATCAGCCTAACCTGAGCTCTCTTACGTAATCCCCGAGTCCTTTCAACCCAGAACCTTTTCTCCAGCCACACCGGGCTACCATGGTCTCACAACTAAACTCACACCCTGTCTGAGCCCTTAGCCCCCCTGCCCAGGCCCTTCAGGCCCTCTGGTGGGCCTCGTGCACCCGCCTCCTCTCTGCTCTCCAGGTCCCATCCAACCCTCAAAGACAAGCTCACATCCACCTTTCTCTGAACTTTGCAGCTGAATGAAGTCAGCCTCTTGCACCCCTATCTTGTGACTGGCCCTTAATCTTACTCTGTTTTGTGAACTCCTGCTTTCTGTGTTGGTCTAAATCTTCTCCATGGTGTCATCTATTTTGAAGACAAAACCTGTGACTTCAGTTTCTCTTATGCCTTCCATATACACTTAGGTTACTGCTATGCCCATGTAGATCATTGAAAGTGTCATTCTTATCACACGAAGGGGGACCACTACTAGAAAATAATACTCAGATCAATGCTTAGTCCCTTTACAAAGATCTATATTATCCAGTTTATTATTTAATTCTTGGAATACCCCTATGAGTATAAAGTAGGGGTTAATAGTCTTGTTTTTAAAAGGGGGAATTGAGGTGAGAAAAGTGATTTCCCCAAAGTCACGAAGCTGACCAAAGGGCAGAATGAAAGAGCAGAGTCCATGGATTTCATTGTGGCCTCTTTAGCACCTGCCCACCCTCCTGCCTGCCCCCTGCCCACCCGCCTGCCCC
>PVJL010007159.1:0-81802 GCA_004026885.1 Lyroderma lyra
GGGGGGTGGGGGGGGTTGGCCGGTCACCTCCCTTCCTTCCTGTTCTGCTGCTGACCCCTACTGGCCATGCACACACACCCTCAAGGCCTCCCATCCCTCCCCAGGCATCCCTCCACAGGCTGCCAGTGCTCGGAGGCCCCGTGCAGCAGCCTGCATCCAGAGATGCTTCCACCTCTCAGAAAGTTCTTTGCAATTAGCGGAAGTGCGAATCCTGGTTACTTCCATCTGTTTATTCATAGTTACACCCTCTCGAGTCACATTTTCTTCTTCCTTATCATGTCCTTGTTGTCCTCGGTACATCTATGCACCAGGCACAGCGCATTATGTCATTTAATCCTTTTAATACCTGTGAGGTTGATACCCATTCTGTAGACAGGAAACCTGAGGTCCAGAGGAAGAGTGTCACCTAGTGAGTCACACGATCGGCGAGTCGCAGAACCTGGGGTTCACACCCGGAGCCCACACCCTTGGCATTTAGGGGTGTGCCCACCCTACCCCCACCGTCCACTGGGCCCCGCTCCCTGCCAGGCCCTGATGCCCACGTGAACACACACCTTCTTCCCCAGCCCCTGCAGTTGATGAACGCCTCCTCCAGGAAGTCTTCGGCACAACTAAGGGCTAGAGAGGAGCCTTCCTTCTCCCCTAGGTATCTTCTACCAGGGAGAGGAAAGCAGGGGAGAGGATGGCAGGCCTGCAGCTGGGATGTGGGTGAGTGTGCGGTGACAGACTGGGGAGGGTCTGTCCCTGCTGCTCCTGTCCCCTCCAGACCCCTTGCCTGGCAGGGCCCTAGGAGTCAGCATTTGAGAGGCCGCCTGGGGCTGCTCACAGGCTGTCCCTTCTGGGCAGGATGGCAGGGTCTTTGGCAGGGGGGCGACATCCTCTGCAGGCCTGTGGCCAGTCCAGCCCCTGTGCACCAGGTTCTGTCAGGTGTCTTGGCGGTGCTGGGACGACAAGCCTGGGGTGCAACGTCATTGTCCTCGGAAGGACAAAGAGCAGGGGAGGGCGTGGAGAGGCTTCCCGGATTCCAGCCTTCCCCTGGAGCCCCAGCTCACACACAGGGGGAGAAGCTGTGTGGGAGTGAGGGGTGGGATGCAGGACACTGGTTACTGGGTGTCTGGAATCTTCTCTGTCCTTTGATGACTCCTGGCCATGCTCGATGGCCACTGTGCCCTTGGACATGCTCAGGAACCCTCACCCCGGCTGCCACCTCACGCTCCTTCCATGTGTCAGTCTAGCTCTTGAGACCCCAGGGAAAGGCACCACATACAGGGTTCCCATGGGTAAAAACATGGTAAAGATGGGAGCTCCCTGATGGTGTAGTGGCTTAAGGCTTCGGCACTGTCAGCGCTGCGGCCTGGGTTCGATTCCCAGCCAGGGAGCTACCCACATACCAAAAAGAAAAAAAAAAAGAAAAAAAAAAAGAAAAAAAAAAAAAACATGGCAAAGCTTTAGCCAAAAGCTTGCCTAGTGTGGCACGATTTTCATTTAGGTCAAGGCTTGAAAACTCATCCAGCTCTACTCCTCTGCTCCACGCTAGCGTCTGTGCTGAGTGCTCAGGTAGTCTCTGCTTACATACCTCCCGTGACAGGAAGCTCATTACCTGTTGAGGCAGCCCGACGCTCCGAATAGGAGAGGTCCTTCCTTCTACAGAGCTGAGGTTTGTCTCCCGCAGGCTTTGCTCACAAGGCCTGATGCTGTCCCTCAGGAGTCCTCAGCAGCAGCCTCCCCCTCCCCAGCCAAAGCCAAGAGAAGGGGCCAGTGAGAGACCCTGTCAGTCAGAGGGGAGAGAATCTCACCCCCAACCCTCAGCTGAGTTGCTGAAACTCTGAGTCCAGCCCTGTCAGCTTTGGCGTGGAGAGTGGAGAGAGAGTTCTTGGCAGAACTGACCTGTGTCCTCCCCAACTTTGGCGGGGGTCTTGGAGGCCAAGGCCCGACTCTGGCTGGGACACATTTAAAGGGAGAGGCTGCCTGGGGGGTGCCCTGGCCACAGGAAAGGAGAAATAGGCCTGGGGGCCTGATTCCCAGGTGGACAGCATGGAGGGGGCCAGGCTTGGGTGCCCAACAGGACTGCCTGACTGTATGTACTGGACTTCAGACTCCAGTACTCTGATGCCTCAGTCCTCAATATCCTCCTCGGCTTGGGCGCCGCACCTTTATTGATGTAGCCACAGACCCACCTTATGTGGCTGCTTATCGAGCTGACCACCATTTCTAAATCCCTAAGCTTGTGCTGGAGCTCAGACCCCTTCCCACACCTCTAGGTCTGTGCACTCAGGTCCGTGGCCCCGAGAGCGGGCGTTGCACGTCCTTGCTCCCGCTTCCTCCATGTGGAAGCAGGGCACAAATAACTAAATAAAATGACATAAACACGTGAGTCCCTGTTAAATTCCATCTCATTAGAGCCACGCCATCGCTTCAGCCTGTCCACTTCTCTCTCCATCCCAGCTCTGTCATCTGGTGTATTTGCCATCGTCCCCCAGCTGTGTGACATCTGCAAATTTGATAAAGTACATGGAGCATGTTTGTCTCAGAGGAAGCCCCCTCCCCTCCACTGGACGGCTGGAGCGTATGTGCACACGTGCACACACACACACACACGCGCACACGCGCACACACGCACACACGCGCACGCACACGTGCACACGCGCACGCACGCGCACACACACGCGCACACGCGCACGCACACACACGCACACGTGCACGCACGCACACGCACACGCACACGCGCACACGCACACGCACGCACACACACGCGCACACGCGCGCACACACACACACACACGCAAACACGCGCACACACGCACACGCACACACGCACACGTACATATGCACAGAAGTCCCTCTGTCTGACTCGTCAGCTCTGTCCAGCCACCTTCAAGAGCCTGGTGAGGACCCTGGGACCCTGTGCCCCACAGAGGGCCCTGGGCTAGGCAGTGCTCATGTGTCCCTGTGGGGATTGGGACGCTGTGGACTCCACACTGCCCCAGCTCCCTTGCCAGCCATTTAAACAGCCTTTGACCTGCCCGTGCCCCACAGGCCTCTGTCACCAAGCCTGGGGCGAGGCTGCCAGCCAGCCTGGGCCTGGGGTCTCCTGGAGAGCCGCGTGGCCCTCCCTCCAGTCTGAACACGCCAGATGCAGTGCCTAGATGCACAGGGCAGCCTGCTCCTGGTTGTGGCTGTGGCAGGTCGTGCAGCCAGCATGGCTGCATGGGGTGAGGGCTCCTTGCTCATGCGCCCCCTGACTGCGTTTCTCTGATCCTTCTCTTCAGGGAAGCCCAGACCTTGTCTTTGCAGTAATTGCATAGCAGGGAAAGATCCAAATCCTCACTGCAGAGCCCACTGGACACTGTTTTAGCAGAATGAAAAGATCCCAGGCTGGATAGACCTTCCAGAGCTTTCTAGTTCATTCCCAGCCTCCAGGACTGGAAGTTGGAGTGTGGAGAACCCTACCTCACTGCGAGCTGTGTGGTTTTCCCTCAGGGCAAGTGGCAACAGCTGGTTACCTGTGTGAGTCAGCAGATGCCAGTAACGAACACCCCCAGGTCCTTGGTGGCTCATACCAACACACGTGGATTTCTTGCTCGCACCACTGCATTGTGGGACAGTTGGGGTTTCCGGTCCCAGTCATGGCTGCTCTGGGATCCAGGCTGAGGCAGCAGCTCCCACTGCAGCATCACACCACACAGAGGGAAAGAGGCAGATGGCATACTAGCACTTCTCGTGTCTGCCTCCAAGTGCCATTTGTCACTGCCATCACGTGTCACTGGGGAAAGCCAGTCTTACGGTCGTGCCTAATTTCAGAGGGTGTGGGGAAGTCTAGTCTTTTCTTGTGCCAGGAATTTTGGCAAGTGGCCCCACCGACTGTTTTGCGTATGAGCTGTCCCTGTCTCTGTCCCTCGGAGCCACCGAGTTCCCAGCACACCATGCAGCTGCTTGTCTCTGAGTCCAGTGTGGAATGTTCTTCCACTCCCTCCCTGGGGCCTGTGTGCCCAGGGCTTTGCCCCCATCTCTCGCCTGTTTTGCCTGCATTGCACCTCTTTGCTCTCTTCTTTCTGTCTCAGTGTTCCACCCTTCCTCTGAGAGGTGTTCTCACCTCCGACCTTCAGCACAGATGTGCCCTGACCCAGGGAGTCCCGGGTTCAGTTCTGACCAACCTGCTCTATCCCCAGTGACTGGCCCACAGGGGACGCCCTTCCCTTCCCTCCCTTCCAGTCCAGGGGCAGCCTGGTGCAGGAGCCCTCTGAGAACAGGTGGCCGGCACCCAGGCCCTGGCGCTTCCTTGGCCCCTGGATGGGCTGCTCTTGGCTCATTGCTTTATACAAACTGATGTAGTCGCCCTCGTGCCAAAGTTTATCTGAGATGCATTTCTGTCACTTCCAGCTGAGGAGTGCTGAGTAACACGCACTTCTGGGGACCTCATCCATACCCATCCATATCAGACATCTATGGGTCTCACACAAAGCCACCCGGAAACTTGGTGGCTTTGTGTGATGAGATTTCATACAACTATACACACACACTATGAAGTGCATGTAAAATTGGTAAAACCTAAATAAGGTTTCTGCCTGAGTTAATAATACTGAATCAGGGTCGGCTTGCTAGTTGCGACATTATGCCATGGTTATGTGGGATATTGTCATTGGGGGGAGCCGGGAGAAGGGTACACAAGTAATCTCTGTACTATTTTTGAAGCTTCTGTGAGTCATAAACTATTTCAAATTATACATTATAATAACAGTGTGGACTTAGTGGCTTAAGACAACCACCATGTGTTTACTCATGGTTCTGGGTGGAGACAGATTATCTTTGTTTACATAGGCCCAAGAGGGTGACAGTGGAAGTGACAAGGCCTCTAACATCTTGCTTGGGCCAGAAGTGACTAGTATCCCTCTGGCCACATTCCCTTGGTCAAAGCAGTTACAGGCTGGTCTAGACTAAAGGAAGAGGAAATAGACTCCACCTCTTGACGAAAGGAGGGACAGATGACCTGTGGCATCTTTTAACTCACCATGGCCATCACCAAAATGCATGAGGGGCTTCCGAATCTGCCTCCCTGGGTTGAGTCTGATCTCCACACTTGGGATATGGAGGTGGAGGCTGGAGGGGGGAAGAGGGCTGGCCACACAGGGAGTCTGCACGTGGACTTAGGGGCAGACTGGACTCCCAACTCGGGACTCTTCCAGCCTTAGCCACTGAAGCCCTGCTCCGTGGCAGGCCCACCTTCCAGGCCTGGCATTGCTGCCTGGGGTTCTTCTGTTTTGCACACGCTGGTGTTTGCAATCAAAAAGTTCAGCGGCCCTTCTAGTGTGCTTAAATTAGTCCCTATGAAAACCAAATCACTTCATTTGCAGAGAAGGGCTTAATTGCAAGGGGAACGAGGCAAAGGGAATTCTGTTGCCTGTTTTCATTGAAGAAAATTACTGTGTTTTCCCCTGTCTCCTCACTAAACAGAAGCTGCTTAGAAATCGGGCTGTAAGCCCCAGGGATACCTCTCCACCCTTCTTCTCAGAGCCTGTACAGCTCTTCCCTGCTCCTGAGACTCTGCTCCAGACTTCTCATCTACCTGAAGGGGAAGCTCTGTCCCAGCCTCGAGGTGGGCAGCCCTTTGCTGGTCTCACCACACCCCTGTGAGGCTAAGAGGACTGTCCTTGACCTCACCAGGGCCTCAGCCATAGACTGGGCCACACTCTTGGCAGGATCAAACACTCATCCCTTTTCTTTAGAAATCACATGAACTCTACTCTGAGCCCTCACTCACCTCACCAGGGCTACAGAGAAGCCTCATGTCAGATGAATGGCTTCCCCAACCGGTACCTTCCACAAAGCCCGGGATCTGTCTGGTTTGGTCCCTGACAGAGGGGAAAGGGCTTAGCCCAAAGACCATCTTTCCCAGGGCTCCTGCTGTCACAGCATGCTGTAGGCTGGCAGATCCACTAGTGTCCCATGTGAGGAAACCCAGCAAACCCACACCCTCCAGTCTGGGAAGGCTGGTTCTCTCTCCACTTCCCTCTTTCTGACAGTCCAGCCTGATTGCCACTGTGGCCCTGGGGCTCCCCTGGGCAGCGGTAAGGACCCTGCAGGGAGACAGGAAGCAGGCTGGTGACCTGCAAAGGGGAGGTACAAGTAAGTGAAGTACGTATCACATCTGTTGTTAGGAGAGAAATAAATAAGGGCTGGGCCCTGGGCTGTGAGGGGTGGGGTGCAGCTCTAGCTCCAACAGGAGTCTGAAGGAGACGGGGAGCAGGAGCCGGGCAGCAAGTGCTGAGGCTCAGAGGCAGGAGGGGGACTGGTGAAGGCGGGGACAGCAAGGCGCAGCCTGAGCAGAGTGGGTGGAGACCAGAGGGGCCTGTTAGAAGAGCCCCTCAGAGCTTCTGTGAGGTCCAGGCTCTTCGTCTGGACCAACCTTGTGTCAAAGCCACAGCTGTGCTGCAAACCTGAGAGTGCCTTCTCCTTCTGTTCCTAGGAGAAGGGGAGAGAGCAGGGCTGCGGGCTGCGGAGCTGAGCTGTCTGGGTTCAAATCCGGACTCCACCACCTACCTGGCCACTCTGTGCCTCAGTTTCCCCCTCTATAAAGGGGATAACAATATACCTACAGCATGGGGTGGTTGTGAGGATTCAGTGGGCTATATATAGCTTACAATGGGCATGCCGTAATGCTATCATGTGTTGCCTAATTTTATCATTTCTTTCATAATAACTTCCCCTGCTATGGGGATAAAACGATTAGCCTGAGGTCTCAGCCAATAAAAGGCAGAGCTGGTCCTGAGAATGTTGAGTCTCCAACTCCATGCAGCCCCAGCGCAGGGAGTGGGGGCGGGGCAGGAAACATGGCAGCACCGGGGAGCCCGTGCCCTCCACCCTGGTGCCTCGTTGAGCGCTCTGGCCAGATTCTCTCCTTGTCTCTAGAGCATTCTCTGAGGACGGAGTGGGCTGCCCACATTCCAGCTGCCCAGGGAAGGCTGTTTTGAAGAGTTGGGTTGTCTTATGGTAAAACCGCTCTCTGCCCCTGCCCTTTGGGGAAGCGACAGGATAATGGATTTGAGTCCACACACCTGCCTCAATGAAGGGATTTTTTTTTTTTTTTTTTTGAGGCTCAAAGTCAATGGTGTATTAATTAAGGGGAACAGCTGCTATTGCAGTTCTTATGATAAATCAGTGACAAATGGCCATGTTTACCTTTTTCTGAGCAGAGACTCCGGAAGGTGGCCCAGAGCTCCTGGGTGGACACTCAGGCCGAGATTGGTGGGTACAGCTTCTCGTTCCCTCACCCCCAGCTTCGTTATCACTGCCTACCGAGCCCAGAGGCTATTTTTCACCGAAGAAAGATAGGCGGGGGAGCGCTCAGAAGGGCCTGGGTGGAGGGACGGGAACTTCTCAACAAGGGCTGTCTCCCAAAGACGCCCTAGGACCCTTCCTCAGCAGATCCCACCCCCCTGAGCTGTCCCTTGTGAAATAAGAGCTGCTTGAAAGGGAGACGTGGCCCTTCAAAGCCGAGACAGGCTGCCACGGCGGATCTGAGGCGTCGGCAGCACTGCGGGCGCACCTCGGGGCCTCTGTGCTAGCGCTCTGTGTACCACAAAAGAAGGCCCGGCTGGCGGGGGCCTTTTGCTAGTTCGTTTATTTTGATCTCGCTCCTGCTCTCCAAGCAGCTTCACAGAAATAGAGCCCTGCATTAGTTCCCTTCTCAGCTTAAGACAAAACACAGCAGAGGGAAAATCTTTCACTGGAAAACAGAAAGGGGAGAGAGAGATGGGCTCATTTTTTTTTTCTGGGTGTTTCTGGATCCTTTGATGATCAATTTGCCCACCAAATTGCCAGTTGATGAGGAGACAGGAGGATCGATAGTCACATGGCAGTCACCACTCACAAGTGGGACCGGTGTGGATGGGGACAGCCAGGCAGTGGAAGGTGCAGCCACTCCGAGGCTGCCTTCACCCCAGGCTGAGGAAAGAAGGCCCCTCTGGATCTTGGCACCAGCCCCCAAGAACTGCAGCTTGCACCCCGCACCGGCTGCATCCTCAGGGTAGCAGTGGTGCTGGAGAGCGGGGGGACCCTGGAAACTCACTAGGCCAACTTCTGCCCTGCAGTGAGGTGTGGCCCCAGGCCACTGGAGCTCTCCCAGTGGTGAGGGCCCAGATATGCTGCCAGCCTCAACCTCCTGCCTCCCCAGGGGCCAATGTTGGCTGCCCAGGAGCCCCATTCAACCTACACTGCTGGTCTGAGCACTGGAGACCTTGAAGCGGGGTAGAAATGGGGTTCCAGGAAAGGGGCTACATCGACCCCTACTTCTTGTACCCCCTAGGACCAGGCCAGTTCACCCTGCAGGGGTTATCACACCATGTTACAAACATGGAGACCGAGGCTCTGAGGTTATGCAGTTTGCCCAAGGACTCCATCACTGAGGGGCGGAGCCTGGAGGCAGGAGTCTTGCTCAGCTAACCCCTGCGGCCTCTTCCAGGTGACCGCTCCTGGACCTGTGCTCCTAACTCTGCATGTTGCCATTCCTTATACAGTAGACTCTCCGTTAACCAGAACTCAGCAACTGATAAAAATGCCCAGAGTGCCGGGTGCTTGAGTTCCGGTTAACAGAGTCCACTGAACATTGCTTTGGAGGTAAAGAGAAAGAACTACAGATGAGAAGCACATCCATTTCTAATAAACCATTTATTTATCCGAGTTTCAATCCTGATAGTGAAGCCCGTTGCATTTTTCTTGTCCGGCCAGAGCCTGATTATGAGACCGTTTCCTTGCCACAGGGCTGGCACTCAGATTCCAGCATCAGAGGAAATGAGGGTATTGCTCAAATGAGGGAGACTGGAGCTTTATTAACAAAACAAAAAACACCAGTTGAGAACAGAAAGGGGTGCTTAATGCCTTTTGGAGGCAGCTGTTGCATCTCTCCTGTCTTGCCCCTCGTCCACCTGCTGCAGAAGAGAACATATGAGGATGAGACTCCACTGGAGAAGCTCCTGCACTTAACAGGGCCCTCCGCCAGCCAGCTGGTGGCCCTGAAGGTCCGTGGCAGACTGGGCAGGCTCTTAGGTGGTCAGCAGTGCAGCTGCCACACCTTAGACAGCCCCAGGCCAGGAGGCTGTGGTCACTTGTAAACAGGGTACTCTTCCCACACTGTAAGTGGCAGGCTCCCAAGGTCCTCGAACTGCCACTCTGGGCCGATGCCACACCCTGGGTGCAGGTCTGGTCTAAAATCACATCTTCTGTGAGAAGCACCACTGAAGAGGTCGCCCCTGGGAGGCTGCCTCAGGCAGGGCCGCCGAGATGGTGACTGGTGTCAGCCTCTACACTCCTCTCCACGCTCAGGCTCTGTGACTATTCCAGGTTCCTCCCAGGAGGCCACATCTCCTGACAAGAGGGGCCTGACTGCCAGGGCTAGGCATGTCTAGATAATTCTCCTATAGTTCCTGTTCTAATTTCTAACACCCTCCCGCTTCAGGATGAAAGAGGCCCTGGAAGGGCAGGCTTTCTCCCTTCACCACGGAGCTCCCAGGTAACACCCCCTGAAGGCACTTGGACAAGCTGCTCCCCAGCCCCTGCTGCCCCAGCCCACCACCCGACCCGCCTCCCACAGGCTCGCTGTCACCTCCCTGCCAGGCGTTCACTGGATGGACAGCTCCAGCCCACCCAACCCCACACTTGCTCTGCAGGGTCTCACAGCTGCTGCTTTTATTCTTTCAATTCATGAAAATCAAACCCTTCTCCCCTTTTCTGCCAGCCAAACAGGGCAGAGGATTGGCCCAGTGCAGAGGACAAGCTACCCAAACTGGCCCCTGGCTTCTCTCCTCTACCCTTCAAGGAAGCTCACACTTTCCTAATGAGCTAATCTCTCAAAGCTTATGGAGAAACCTCTGGAACCAGGGTCGGGAGGTGAAGGTCAAGGCAAGTGTGAATTCAGCACCGGCAGGTCTGGTGGCCCTCTAGAGCCCCTGAGGGGACTGGCTGGGACAGGCTGACTGGGAACAGGCCCCTGCCGCCAGGGTTTATCGCTCAGAGTCGGAGAAGGAAGAGGGCTTAGTCCATCTCCACACCAGCATATCTTCTCCAGCCACACGGTGGGACTCCGTCTGGATCCGGGATTCGTTGGAGGCCAGGAACTCCACGGCTCGGTCCCAGACCCGCTTCATGCGCCTCCTGCAAAGAGAGGGGCCAGGCTCAGCAGGCATGCTGGGGCTTGGCTGCTCCACCCCACACTGCCAGGGGAGACCAGTTGGTTTGTGGGCCCCCTTTGTATAAAGGGGGACAAAGCAAGATCTCAGGCAGAAATTATCTATGTGAGAATCAGCCATCAGGTACTAACAGGACTCCTGCAGAGGGAAGATACTTCTTGGACCCTGGGGAAATGATACCTCGATTTCTGCTCCAAAAGCATTCAATTAAAGGGAGCTGAAAGGGGCCAGAGGTGTGCAGAGCAGCCCTGGGAGGCCACGTGGAAAGGGGTGTGCTCACTTGGCCTGTTACTGCAGCAGCCTGGCCAGCGGCCCCCAACCAGTGCTGCCTTGGTCTTACTGCCCCATGTGGGCTAATTACAGAATGAGTCCAAACTTCACAGCACTTCAGGGGATGGGGATGAGCTAAGCATCCAAGTGTGGAGGCCAAGAAGCTGGAGCTGCTTCGGAAACCACAGTGACCAGGTAGGGCCCCTTCCCGGCCGGCTGGCCCTGGGCCCCAGGCCAGTGGCCAGAGGTCCTGCTCTGCTGGGTCATCAGGGCCTTATACCCTTCAGAACCCTCTATTTCCTCTCCCCCTCCAGACAAGATGGGAAGACCCCAGCGCAGCTGGGAGGGTTGCTTAGATGTCTCCCCTTTGATGAGCCCCTGCCGATTGTCAGCAGATTGTCAGCACCCCATACCATCTCCCCATGAAGGCTCAACCAGGGGGAAGACAAAGGGAGGGACGCTCCTGTGAGTCAGGAGACAGAGAGGGTATTGAGGCTCACTTCCCTGGGGGGCAGCTCCTGCCACTGACCAAATCCCATAGTTGTTTAGCAGCCCCCACTTGGCTGGTCTGGAGAAGGCCACACATGCCCGGGGCCAGAGCACGTCACGCAGGGCCCTAAGCGGGAGGCAGCGGGCGCTGTGTGGGGGCCATCCTCAGGCTGCGCATTAACAGTAATGAACATGCAGCCAAGCAGCTGCTCCCTGCTTTCATCACTGCACAAGCTCTTCACGGCTCCCTCCATGTCTCGGGAGCAGGCCCTCACCCACAGTGCACACCCAAATGTGCCCGTGCGGGCTGGCAAGAGCTCATGCATCCTTATGAGTCCTGCTCCGAGAGATGGAGCTTCCCAGGGTCACTCAGACCCTGCAGGGTGACTGCCTGTGGTCTCTGCTGATACACAGAATCTGACGCATGGCAGCTCAGCCCCATGACAAGCTGCAATGCCACTTCCTGCTCTCATTTTAAGTGAACATATTGCATATAATTAAAGCCCAAGCAATAATGGCTGCTCTTATGAGTGCTCAAGCGCTAAGCAGTCAGTGACTTACCTGTGAGGCCAGCTCCCCTTTTCCTGAGGACTTGTCACTACCTAACAGTGTACATTTTCTTTATGCATCTTTCCCTGTGTCTTCCTCCTTAGAACCAGTGCTCCAGAAGGCAGGAAATTTGCTCCTTCCACTCGCCACCATCTCCCATGACCCAGGATAGTGTGGCACATAGTAGGTGCACTAAACATGTGCTGAGTGAGTGAATGAATAGTAGCCGCTCTTTACCATAACCCTCTGCAAGGTAGTGGTATTATCTCTGTTTTATGGATGAGGAAACTGTGGCTCAGAAAGGTGGTTACCTGTGGTCCCATGATGACCCCAGACAGGGATTAAGTGGGTGTTTGAATACACTAAGTGGCCTCCCACTGGAAGCTGGAGGGCCAGGTGGCTGACTCATGCTGGGGACCAATAGCAAGCACAAGCCCTACACCTCGGTCAGCCTGCTCTCTCTAAGCTTCCTGCCCACACCTTCCCAGAGAGTGGGGTGGCATGACAGTTATTAAGCATCTTTACATTTAAAAGCGGCCCTTAAAAATGTTCTACCCTTCAATTCCCCTTGGATTGAGCAGAAAGGGGTGACCTGGACCTCAGAGCCTGACAGGGGGCACAGAAATGCCATCACCCACGGGCCTCTAAGTTCCTTAACTGCGCTATGCCTCATTTCCTCATCTGTAACATGGGGCACTCAAGTTTTCACCTTCCAGGGTTCATGTTGAGGGTCATGAGCATGTCTGCACCCTAGAGGCTCAGAGCAGCGCTCACTCACAGTGAGCACGTGGCAGGGGTGAGTCTTAGCATCACCTGAGAGACCATGACTTCTGGCTAGAGATTGCAGTGATGTCTGCTGTGGCATGACTGCCTGCTGCCTCCTAGGACCTGGTCCCCCAACTCTACCCGCCCCTGGTTATTTTAGCGCTCCATCCAGCATGTGCAGCCTATGTCGAAAATGGCTCTGGAGTCGAGCATGACACATCTGCTGTCCCTTCCCATGCAGCTGTGTGCTCTGGAGACTGACTCTAGTGGCTGCTGTGAAACTTTGCTTCCAACCACATGCATGTACGTGTGCGTACACATGTGTGTGGGACCTGGACCGTGAGATTTTAGGTGATACGTGTTTCTGACTGTGGGTCATGGTTAAAAATGTTTGAAAATCAATCCCCTCCTTGCCAGTGACTGATTCAAGAACAGGTAAGTACCAGTTCTGGCCAGTTCTGACACACCCCAAGCAGTGCATCACTGGTGGTTCTGGGAAGGCTTTCTCTTGTTCGTGAGAACAGCCCACCTCCCCATGCTGGCTGTGACAAGGCAGGTGCTGCTGCTGGCCACCACCCTGTAACCACAAGGCACTCCAGCTGGCTGACAACATCCACAGAGGGCAGGACCATGAAAATCACAGAGAAATGGGACCAGAGACCTGACTGCTCTACTCTGGAAACCCACGTAGGTCCCGGCTGAGCTACTGGGGGAGGCCGGGGCTTCTAGTACTTCCTGCCCAAAACACCCCAGTCAGTATCAACACTAACGGTGCTACCATCTCTAGAGACGTGAGACCTGTTTCTCTACTCCTGTCTTTGCATCTGCCATAAAGAGCTGAGCATGGAGGGAGCAGCGGAGGCACGGACAGCATCTCCACCTGTGATCTGGGGCTCCCAGTGGGGTCGGACGCAGCACTCACCGGCTCTGCGGGGGGATCAGGGTGTCACGCACGTGCAGGATGCCCACGTATGGGTAGCGCTCCATGTCCTGCTCCCAGTCCACGTAATGGTCCTGGACTACATCTGTAGGACAGAGGGCACCGTTTAGGGCAAGGACCTTCCAGTGGGGCCAGCAGCCCCTTCCCCAGGCCCACACACCTATGATCTTCTTCACCATCTCATACATGGCCTGTTCTTCCTCTTCTAACTTGCGCCACCGATATTTCAGGAGGATTAGGAGCCCCCACAGAAAGGCCAAGCCTGTGCAGGAACAGAGCACCATTAATCACTTGCATCACTTCCGTTGTTCAGATGCCCCCCGGATCTCACTATGAGAAGTTGCTGTGATGGAGGCTGTGGGTGAGCTGCAAATGTGCACTGAGTACCTACTATGGGTTGGGCCCAGGGTGAGCATGTGGGAAACAAAGGACGAAGAAATGCAAAGGGAGAACAGGTTATTAAGAGATCATCTCCCTCACTGCTTGCTATCACCACAACAGTATCTCCAGCTGTCCAGAGCTCGGCTCCTCCCAACCTCATTTTGGGGCTTTCATCTCCTTCCTCGTGAACCAGAACCCAGGGTTTCATACATATATACATGCCAGGCCCTTTGTATTCTGAGATGCTGCTGCTGCTAATGATGTGTATGCCTGACGGCATGGGTGAGGGAGCTGAGTGCACACCCAGATGCCTGTGATTTGTAAGTCGGCTATCTCGGCAGAGCCGGCTCGTTCTGTGACTCGGCCGTTAACTTTCACAGATACCCTGAGGTCCCCACTCAAAGGCAGCCCAGCTGTCGGGGGACCAGGTCTGCGCTCTGCTTTTAAGTTCAGCACCCCGCGTCCTTCCTGCTTTCACCAGGTATCTATAGTTCCCCAGGAGATGGTTTACATTGTTCAGGGAGTAAAATTAGGCCAAGCTCCTACTGCGTCCCCCCCTCGCAGCAGCCTGTACTCTAGGGTCCTGGAAGGGATGCCCTCTAGCCTGGGCCAGGCTCCCTCTCAGGGACACAGACAGTCCCCTGCCCTGAGTCGAGGATGTGTCTAGTTATCCTCATGCTCCCACCACCAATCTCCACAGGTAAAGACGACCCAGGGCAGAGGCTGACTTGTTCATGTCCTGTTTTATCAGACAGACCTCAGGTTCTCTAGACAGAAGTGAACTCTCAAGGGCTGGGTTTCTGCCACTCATCACTAATGCCTCGGAGTGCCATGAACAGGGCTCCCAGGAGGCGCAGTGTGCCAGCAGTCCCAATGCAGAGGGGCGGGGTGAGGAGGGGGAGGACTCACACCAGAAGAAGATGAGCACGTGGGTGACAGCGGTGAACAGGGCCCGGCTGAGGCGGCAGCTCACGCCCATGCGGGGGCGGGCAGACTCTAAGCAGACCACCTTGTCCACGGCTGTCACCAATTCAGATGGGTCTTCCCCTTTCAACCTGAAAGAGGACACAGGGCTGTAAACACATCCAAGAGCTCCGAGGAGATGCAGTCTAAGCCCTACTTCAAGCAGAAGGAAGGAGGGGCTTCAAGGCTTCTGCTTGCTTATAAAATAGACTTAGTATCCTGGTTACACTCTTTCCAGAAATTTCCCACGTTGGCTACTTAGGAAGAATAAAGCTTTAAAGAGGCAGCAGGCTTCAACTCCTACTGCTAAAGTGATGTCCCCCTTGTTGGGTCTGTGACAGCCCCTCTCAGCGTGTGGAAGATTAAACTGTAAATTGGATTCCTACCTCCCAGCACAGAGAAATGGAAATGTTTACTGAGTCGCTGGCTTTGCGCCGCATGGTAAGGACTGAAAGACAGAGTCTAGGAGAGTGTGCTTTTTCTTGTGATGAGGAGGCACAGAAGCTGTTTAAGTGCAGAGACCGTGGGGTGCCACGAGGCCCGGCATGAAAACTGCCAGGCTTTCCAAGGCCAGGCCCCAGCCCCAGCGCCTCCACCCTGACCCCCAGCAAGGAGGCGTCAGGACCCGCAGGGACGTCCACACCCACACCTTCTTCCAGTCTGGTGACCAGCTCATGTGCTGGACTGCACACTGGATTGGCTGGTACCTGGAGTATCACGATTTCTCACAACCCACTTTGAACACTGGTCGTCGGAGTTGGGCTCGACCACCTTCCAGGATGCCCTGCCCAGTATGGGAAGTTGGGTGTCACTGCCCTGTGCTAGCAGCTGTGTGTTCTCCTCTGCCTTTTCTAATACAGGAAAATTGCCCAGCCACTCAAGGAAGCTTTATTTTGTTTTTAAGCCAATGAATTTTAATTGTACCATGTATCCAGTTATCAAGCTTGAGGCTGAGCTGCCTTAGGGGCTTCTGGCTGGATGCACTGCTGATGGAATTAGTAATTTGGGTGGATTAGAGAGGAAGAGAACAAAACCCTAGAGTGTGTTCATATCAGGAACTGTAACCTGAACAGAGACCCTGACAAACCCTGAGGAAGGGGAGCAGGGTGAAAGGCGAATGCTTTCCCAGCAGGGAAACCGCATCTGGCCGTCAGCTGGTCCCCCACCCACTAGGGCTGTGCAGCCAGATGGGGCCTTTGCGGATGGTGAAAGGGCTCATGATCTCTACTAACAGTGCTCACCAGAGACAGAAATGACGTGGAACTGCCTGGTCAGAATAAAATCCAGTATTTCCTTTTATAGTTTCCATACTGTGTGAAACCCACATATGGAATCATTTCATCTATAAATGAAAACTAGCACCCGAGGAAAGGGAAGTGCAGAAAAATGCCTGCTTCAGAAAGGCTCTGAGTTACTTGAAGCAGGTTGGCTAAAACACCAGGCCAACATCCTGACACCTGACACTGCATTCCTGATGTTCCCTCCTCTGTGGCCAGCTCCAAGCCTAACCCACAACCACTTAGTTAGGAGACCTACCCTCTACCTTCAGACCCGAGACACCTTTGTTAGAGCAACAGAGTCAGCTAATGGGCGAGGACAGTGGCCGCAGGCACTCACAGCTGTGCTGCCACCTCATCATGCCCCGCCCACACTCACCAGATGCCCACGTCCTTGTTACTGCTTAGTATCCAGGTCAGTGCGGCTTTGAACTTGGCTGAGGAGCTGCCGGTCACATTCTGTGGGAGGGGGCATGAGATTAGTTCTGTGCTGGGCAGAGCAGCCAGAGCCCCACTTGGCCGCTGGATCAGGGAAGCCCTCTCCCATGTCCTCCACACGCCCCAGAGCCCTGTTCTGCTTGCTGAGCAGCAAACTGGCAGGAAGGAAATCTGAGGCTGATGAGAGCCACGGAAGAGGCTATAACGAGGAGCAGAGGGGAAGTTCACATAGGAAAACTGTGGGTCTGAGGCAGCCAGAATAGAATTTTCTCAAGGCATGAAGAATTAGTCCAGAGAGGTGGCAGCTCATCTTGGGTGAAATGAAAAAAAGTGTGTGGGCTGGGGGACCTAGTAGTCAGTCCTGGCTGTGTGATCCTGGGAAAGTCTCTGCCCCTCTCTGGGTCTTAGCTGTCTCATCTGTGAAATGAAATTTGGACAAGTAACTAAGATTTCTGCCAGCTCCAAATGCCCATAATTCCACCATCCTAAAGCCATGCAGAAAATCAAATGGACTCTGAGCAATCCATACAGTACTCATGAGAAAGAATGGACAGGTGAATGGACATCCTCAAAGCTGAGAAGGGGAGGAAAACAAACCCAAGGAGGGGCAAGTGATAGGGCCGCTTTAGAAGGGGCAGCCTGCAGAGGCCTGCACTGTTGGTCAGCAGTGAGCCGCCTGCCCGTATGCACACAGCAGGCCTGCTCTGGCTCACAGCTCACCTGGGGCCCAGTCACCCCCACTGCTGCCTTAAGGGAGCCTAGAACTCTAATAAGTTAGAAAACAAGGTCCGGGAAAAGCAAAAAAGCCAAAAACCAAACACAAAATGGAAAGGAAAGAAACAAACAAAAAAAGACACGCAGGGTTTGAAAGATCAATACGAAAGCTGCAGGACCTCCCAGGGATGTGTGAGCACCACAGCCTACTTACTGCTACATATTCCTGGGCTTCCATTACAGGAATGCATTTGCTTTTTAGATTCTCCGGATTTCCACATTCAAAATTACCTAGGAGGAAAAAACACATTAAAACACAAAGAAGAGGTGAAAAAAATTAGTCTAAAGCAGACTAAAAAATGCAGCAAGAATCAAGCCATCAGCTCTGATGGGGAGCATGTGGCCTGGCGCTCTGGCTTCCATGGGGCATCTTCATCTGCAGCGAGACCAAAAGCCACTTAGCTTGGATCGATGCCAGATCATTAAAACCTGACCTGCAAAGCAGTGCAGCGATTTGCATTAAGTGACTAAAAAGCTGCCCAATACCAAGGTCTGTTTGCAATTGATCCCTAAAAGGATCCGACAGATAGCTTTGGAAGGTACTGGAACGGCACTATAAATAAACACAGCCTGGGAAAAAGAAAGGCGGGGAGGCCACAGGTACTACAGAGATTCTGACACTTAATACAGGCAGGTGACCTAAAATGCCAGGCCCACTGTTTTGAGGGGTCCTGGAAGGGATGTCCAAAATGCCCCATGGATGAACGGGGTGTCTGTGTGGTGGACCACAGGGCCTCAGCAGTACTCCAAAGCTCCTTGGGTGGCCAGCTCCCACCTAGGACAGAGCTGGGAGCCTTCCCCTAGCCCTGCCAGCCTTCTGGGGCCAGCCCAAAAGCCACCTCCTCTGAAAAACCCCCAGCCTGTGGGGGCCTGCTGTTTAGCCAGATTGCTCCAAATTCAGAGGCTTGCAACAGCCTTGGTTTTTCAGTTGCCCTCTGGTTTACTGACCATGAGCAGCTTCACTGCTAGACCTCTTGAGAGGAGGGACAGGGCAGGGCAGGGCACGTTAAGATCCTTAACCCTTACACGTGATCTGCTTGCCCTTGACTTGGCACAGTCTGGGAACTTTGGATGGCTAGTGTGTATGTGTCTGTGTGATGGGGAGGGAGTGAATGAAGGTAATATTAAAAATCTTGAGAATGAACTGAAGACTGTCCCCCCTACTTCAAACTTGATCTTGACCCTCGGGGTCCTGTGAGATCAAGCTTGCTTCTCTTGTCCTTCAGCCCCACTCAGACCACCCTGCCCTGCTTAGGGCTGCCTGGACAATCCTGACTGCTTCCTCCTCTCCTCTTTCTCGTCCACACATTATTGGTCAACAAAGTTTTAAAATAATTCTGCTTATATGACACGACTCCATTTAAGGGGCTGCCACATTTGCCTTCCTGGCACCTGGCTCTGGGCATGTCACTCCACTGATCACAAACCTCCCTGGCCCTCACTGCCTGCAGGATCAAGCCCCAGTACCCTGGCATCTGTGGCCATGCCCGTGGGGCCCAACTGAGCTTTCCCAACTCCATTCCCTGTTTCACCTTCCCCCATGAAGCCAACTGCTTCCATGCTGGACCCTATAATTTCCTGCCTTTTTGGCCCCACCTTTCCCCCGACACATACATAACCAATCCTACCTGGGCTTCAGGGCCTGGCACAGACACTACTTTCCCTGTGACACCTTCTTGACTACTCTAGCTGAAAGGCATCATACCTCTTGGAACTCCCGGCCCCTTGGTTCTCATCCAATGGTATCTTACATTACCCAGCGGTCAGGGAGGTAGGTGGCCTATCTCTTCTACTGTTCCTTGGGCAGGACCCTGGGCTGAGCCATCCTGTATCCTAAAAAAGCCAGCACAGTGCCCTACCCACAGCTATCTCCAACAGGAAGCAGGGGGAAGGGAGTATGGCCTAGTAGAACCCACATTCTCTGGCAACCTGTCTCAGTGAGACGCATGTCATCATCAGGGCTGCCCCTGCTAGGCTTGTCAGAGGACAGCAAGAACCAGGCTTCTTGATGGCATAAACCAGGATCACATATGGAAGGCAGGATGGAGGAGAAGTGTCTCCTAGGATCTAACAGTTTAAGAGCAGAACTTCTCAACTTTATCCTCTGGGGGTCTTACTAAAATGGAGACTTTTATTTAGTAGGTTTGGGATGGGACCTGAGAGTCTGCATTTTCAGTAAGTTCCCAGGTGATGCTGCTGCTACTGCCTGTCCTTGGACCACAACTGAGTCACAAAGGTTTAGTACACCCTATTAGGCCAGAGTTTACACCTTAAGCACCTGCGCCAAAGAGAAATGCCATGATGCCCATGATGCTGTGAGCCCCAACTCCCACCATTCCTCTAAGGAGTTCACAGGTGCCTCCCTGACCACCTCCAGTCTCCCACAGTCAGCAGGGAGGAGGCGGCAGAGCTGAGGCCCACAAGACCAGCCCTGAGGACTGAGGGCCCAATACAAATCCACCCAAACTGGACTTCCCAGTGATGACCTTAGACAGGGTTGGCCCATAGGAAGAGATGCCTCCCAAACACCTGGTTCTTGAGGCCAAGTTTAACACGGGGCAAAAGCCCTCGGCATTCAGCTATGTCATCAGCAAGTGATTTTGAGAGCCTCCTTGATACAGTGTGGGGGAGGATACAATAATGCAAGTGACATCTCTGGCCTTAAGGAACACATTTACCAAATAAAATAGTAGGGGAGCCTTCTGGATGGATGAGTTTTCAGGGAGTCTTTCTTGGGAGAATGCCTTCCTCTAGAGCAGCAGTCCCAATCTTTTGTGGAAGACAATTTTTCCATGGACTGGGTGGGGGAGATGGTTTTGGGATGATTCAAGGGCATTACACTTATTGTGCACTTTATTTCTATTATTATTACATTATAACATGTAATAAAATAATTATACAATCACCGCCTCAGCGCCACCTCAGATCATCAGTCATCAGATTCTCATAAGGAGTACACAACCTAAGGTGCCTTGCTGTGTAGTTTATAATAGGACTTGCGTGCCTATGAGAGTCTAATGCCACTGGTGATCTGATAGGAGGCGGAGCTCAGGGGATAATTCAAGTGATGGCGAGCAGCTGTAAATACAGAGGAAGCTTTGCTCACTCAACCACTGTTCACCACCTGCTGTGTAGCCCCAGTCCTAACAGGCCACGGACCACTACCAGTCTGTGGCTCAGGGATTGGGGACCCCTACTGTAGAGTATAGCACTTGACTTTCATTTTGTTAAAAAAAAAAAAAATCCAAGATCACTCAGTAACAGGGAGACAGAGGCCCTGAGAATATTAGGAAGTTTGTCCAATGTCCTGCTGCCAGATGGGGTGATCCAGCTGTGACACCAAGGCCTTGGCAGGATGAATAGGCCTGAATGTACTTAGCCCATCAGGCAAACCCCTGCCACCTACATAGGCCTCTCTACCTGGCCAGAGCAACTATGTGGTACAGGGAGGTCCTCCAGGTCTGAGGACCCAGACTCTGAGACCTGGGGCCTGGCACCCTCCAGTGCTACATGGACTCCCAAAGCATTAGGTGTGGGGCATCCAGAGAAGGCAGCATGTGTGCTAAAAGGATTGTGCATGTGCCAGGACCCCTGGGATCCTTAAATAGGATGTGAGAACCAAATGTGCATTGTCCAAATGCAAGCCTTAAAAAATGTTAGTGGGGAAGAGAAAGGGAGACCTGGTTCCTGAGTATGCCTTCTGAATATGGTGGACGACCAGAGCACCTCGACCGCTCGCCAGCCAGCCACCCACCTCCTGCTCACAAGGTATCGCAGGCCTCATGAGACCTACTCACCAGCTTGGATGGCCAGGAAGTTGTACAGTTCGTGCAGCATCTCCAGCAAGGCCGCCTTCTGCTTGGCCTGACAGAACTGCAAGTGCACAGGACAAGTGGTCAGCAAAGATGGTATGTGAGAGGGGAGTCTGTCTGTCTTTACCTTGTCAGCCACACTATTAAGTGCTAAGCAGCAGAGAACACCTCGTATTAAAAAAATAAAAATAAAAATGAATTCTGCAAAATCGTGGGCCCAAGGACAGGGTTAATCTTTATGGGGTTAAACGCCTGGAAAGGAACTCAGTAAAGCAGAGGCAGTGCTGACAGCAGACACAGTAACCAAGGATCTGCCATCCTAGAGGCCCCTGGCCTCTGCCCCATGGCTCCCGTAGGAGTAAAGGCTAGTAAGTAACGCCTCGGAGCAAAGGCGATGTGGCTGTGGGGAAATGCAATACCCCGTTTCCTCAGAGGGAAACGCAAACACTGCACTACTGTGTCATCTCCCACTCAGGCCATTCTTTGGAGAGCCAAGTGTTTATAATCTGCCTGTGCATTGTCTATTTGTGGACAATTTGTACATGTTTAATTTTAGACTGTATTCCCCTAAAAAAGGTAAAATTTCCAGAAGTCTTGAAACTGTAGTGGGGGGAAAGTCATCTGTATGAGAAATTAGGAATAGGATTATATGCATACCTGGTCCTCCAGCACCTGTAGCAGAACTCACACCATTTTGCTAGACTTACTGGATTTAGAACATTAAAAAAGATTGCTCTTCCTTGAGAGTGGATAAAGTGCTAGGTACTGTGCTGAGTGGTTTGCATGTGAGTGCATACTGAATCCTCACCACAATCCTTACTGTACCTGTTTCTCATGTGGGGAGCCTGAGGTTTAGAGACTTTAGGTAAGCCACCAAGATCCCACAGCTCAGAAGTGGTGGAGTCAGGCCAGTCAACTCCAAGTTCACCCCTGTACACTTTAGGCCTGCTCTGGGGTGTCACTGGGCTAAGCCCTGGACCGGAAGCCAAGAGTCTGGATCCTGGGCCTAGCTCTGCAACTACAGAAGGAACCAAAGTCGCTTTCTTCCTCAGGGCTCATCTGCTTCCCTCATCTGAAATGTGAGAGACTTGGTTTGTAACATTCTCAGAGGCCAAGATCTGTCCACTCATGTTGCCTCAAGATCCCAAAGCCTTCACAGGATACAAAATGATGTAATCAAGATTTACGAGGTCTGCCAATTAAGTTTGTGAACTCATCCTAGAAAAACTGCTACATACCTCACTGCTGAGTATCATCACTATAGTCAACTTCAAAGTACTCCCCCTGGGAAGCTGTGCACCGAGGACAGCACCTAGTCCGCCCTTCAAAGCAATTTTAGAACCCTTTCTGGAATGGCCATCAGAGCTATTATCGTATTGCCCTTAATGTCCTGAATGTCACCAAAATGTCTCCCTTTCAGTATTTCCTTTATCTTCGGGTAAAGAAAAAGTCATTGGGGGCCAAATCAGGTGAGTAGAGAGGATATTCTAATACATTAATTGGGTACTGGCTAAAAATTCCCTCATAGACAGTGCTGGCAACAATGAACTGGTACATTGTTGTGATGCAAGAGCCATGAGTTGGCCATGAGCTGCTGGTGAAAAGTTCAAATTGCTTTTGTCTAACTTTTTCATGCAGCCTTTTCAGCACTTCCAAATAGTAAACTTGGTTGACAGTTTGTCCAGCTGTTACAAATTCATAATGAACAATCCCTCTGATATCAAAAAAAGTTAACAAAATCATTTTGATTCTTGATTTGGACTGAAGGAAATTTTTTGGTCATGGAGAATTAGCTGACTTCCATTGTGCACTTTGACGCTTTATTTCAGGGTCATATTGGTACATCCATGTTTCATCACCAGTGATAAATGGCCCAAAACATTGTCTTGCCTCTCCAAAAGGTCTTGGCACACTAAGACTCTCCTTTGCTTTTGCTCATCAGTGAGCTCATTTGGGACCATTTTTGCACACACTTTTCTTGTGCCAAGATTTTCAGTTAAGATTTTTGTGTTTCTCTATTGATGTTTATTTGGTCTGCTATACTTCTCACAGTCATCTGAAAATTCTGACACACAATTTGATGGATTTTCGTAATGTTTTTGTCAGTTCTACTCATTACTGGCCACCCTAATCTCTCTCATCAGTGACATTTTTTCTCCCCTCAAGAAAACATTTAATCCATTTGTACACTGCCATTTCCTTCATGGCATTATTCCCATAAAGTTGGACTATTCACTTCCACTCTCGCCAAGTGGAACAAGAAATTTAATGTTTGTTCATTGCTCTGATTTAAGCTCTGACATTGTCATGACAGCACACAAAAACATGCAACAATAATGAACGCCACTCAGGAAGACACCGGCACATGATACAAATACAGCTGTGAGACACAGATATACCAAGGTTATTACACTTTACTGAGTTCCTTGTAAAGTGCTGCCAATGTAAGTGCACGGTGGCAAGTTCATGAACTTTACTATTAGTACTTGTATACACATGACCATAAATGTTCAGAAACAACTCATGTGTCTACTAGTAGGGTTTGGTACCCAAACTACTTTTAAAGGATGTTTAATGGCATAGAAAATGTTGATAGTAATTGTTAAATGTAAATGAATTTACACTGAGATTTCATTTCTATAAAATACATACACAGAGCTAAGACTGGAAGGAAATGCTCCCTAAGCATTAATGGTGATTATCTGTAGGTAGCAGAATCATGGGTGATTTTTCTTTGCCACATTTTTCAAATTTTCTACACTAAACATCTATTACTGTCATAACCAGAAAAAAGGCAGTAACAATTAACACTGTTTCAAACTCCCCAACATTCAGGCAGCGCAGGGTTGATACCACCTAAAAGAACAGGACAGAAGGTACCAGACAACAAGACAGCCTGATTAAGACAACACTCCTACTCCCAGCCTGTCTCCAAGTTTTCAGAAGCACCAAGGCACAAAGAAAAACACAACGTTTGAGTCGGTTAAGAAGGAACAAAAAGCTCAAATGCCCGGCTGTGTTCTGGGTGAGCTGGAGCCATACAAAGACTGACTTTCAGCAAGAGCCTCAGCAAAGCCCAGAAGCACCTCCCAACTGATTGACTGTTCCTGGGTCCACTTTCCATGAAGGCCAGTGGCACCCATGAAGTCTTAATTCATCTGAGCCTATGATGATGACCTCACCTGCCCTGCCTGTCCATGCTCTACTGTTACAAGTACCCAAGCTGCTTACTGAGCACGCCTTTAGCAAGGACCTGGATTGTGCCTGTCTGGGCTCACGTGAGTACGGCACAAGCACGTCCAGCTTGGAGGAGGGCCAGGGAAAAAATCTGTCATTCAATTGTGGGTCTGATAGATTTAGAGATGTTAAGGACCAAGAAATAGAAACCAGAGAGCCTTTTTCTAATCAAAAGACACCAAAAAGTAGCATTGCCAGAGAAGTCTTATGGAAAGTTATTTTTTTCCTCTTGTTTTTCAATTTTCAAAATTCTAGTTTCCCCTCTGGCTGCTGCCTGTTTCTGGGCCACTTCCTTTAATCATCCATTGTGGGTTTTATGATGGAAGACGTATGAAACTTATGAAACTTTTTACCAAACAATTGGAAAGCAAAGATATTTGGTGGCTGAATGCAATAAATGAATGTAATAAAACACCCCCCCCCCCAAATATTACACAGAAGTCAAAGAGAAATAAGACCGGGTACCTGCACCAGGATGCCCCTTCATTAATGTGGGTAAGAGAGTCAACACAGGGGCAAGGAAATGAGCAGGTGCCATTTCTTTCCCAGCCCCCGGGCTGCTAGAGATGTGAACTGAGGGCCCAGGAGGCCTGGCACAGCACTTAACCCTACCAGACCGCTGTACCGATTTTCGGTAATTTCCGAATCTGCCACTGTACCGCTGGACCTAATTTTCAGTACTTTGCCTCCTACGTGAAAACAATGACTCCAAGTTCCATCTTATTCTAACCACTTGTTTGCATGTAACTAACATTTTCCTATATCATGTTGGTTTTTTCTCTTTAATGCACAGGAGCCCAGGTATAGGGGACAGTTAGTTCAGGGCCTCAGGTCTGGTAGGGTTAATAATTAGACTAAGTCATGTCCTCTGGCAGCACAGGCTTATCCTGATAGGGTTTATGACTGGAAAATTTACTGCCTCGTATTTTCCCCAGACTACCACCTGTACCAGCATCCCAGCTCCTCACTAATGCTCCTTTCATGACTCATAAGTGGATGGGGCTAGTCACCTTCCCCAAATATTATTTGTAGGGAACATTAGAGCTTCATAAAACAAATTTATAGACTTAGAGGGTTAATTCTACTTGAGATGTGTTTAGCACCCGCCCCCTCACCTTGATGTTTCAGAACAGCATTTTCAGAGTCACAGAGGTACTATTGGAGAGAACGTGGAATTGAGAACATGGCCTCCTGTTGCTTAAAAACTGCCCATTCTTCCTCCCAAAGCCAGGGAACTTGAGAGGTCCTTCAGCCACAACTTACTGCATTCCCCTACATTGACTTAGGCAGAAGATCAAAGTCCCCAACTCTGCGATTGATGAGCGAGCTTCCTTTACGGGTTGATCTGGGGGTCTCTGTTTCAAGTACTCCTTCACTGCCACAACTGAGTCTGACACAAACATCACAGAACACAATGTGATTCTGGTACATTACAGGAAGCACTCCTGAAAACGATCCTATTATGATCTTTTACTAGGGAAGTTTACCTCCTGATGGAGGCCAACATCCTTGGAAGGAATAAAAGCCAGAGAAACTCAAACTCACCTCATCTGTTTTTTTCTCACAGTCCACTGGCAATAATTTCACTGGGACCAAGAAAAGAAACACAGAGGAAATTAAAAGTGTGGGTTGAGGAAGAGTACAAAAAAGGGCTACTCTCAAATTTCAGGGAAGTAAAACATTACCAACATAAAGGTGGGACTAGAAAGATATCTAAATGAGGCATTTTTAAAATGCAGACTGTAAAATGTAAGGGCCATGGATTAGGACACTGGGTCCCAATCCTAGCTGAAAATGATTAGCCATGGGCTCTGGCAACTCAACCACCCTGAACCTCCATTCTTCATCTGCAAAATAGGATCAATAGAGCCTTCCCTAGACTCAAACAAGACAGCATTTGTGACAGTTTTATAAATGATAAACAATGATGTTAAACAGGGATTAATACCATCACGGGAGGGGAACTCCAGGTAAATCCCAATATATCTCTGAGAGCAGTCTTAAAGCATCTCAGCAGTGAGTATGACAGTGTACTGTTTGACATCACCAGTGGAGTTACAGTACCAGTCCAGTACTATGACACTCCCAGGTCGGTTTAATTTCTTTAGCAGGTGGATAAACTGCTCTCATAGTCAAGAAATTAATTGGATGTGTGCACAAGTCTAGGGTCCCTGTGCCCAGATTTGTTTGTACACCCAAACTTCATTTGCTGTTAATAGCTAAAACGTAACTTAGCTTTCCCCTGCATTTTGGCTGTTCCTGCTAGGCGTGGAAAGATGTGGCCTTGGCTCAAGTCTGGGAACATTTGTGCTTTGCAAAGCATATTAAAAGTTGAACTACAGTGTCACTTTATATTTAAATTTATTTATATTTAAATTTATAAAGACTTGATCTCTATATTGTTTACTGTTAGACTAGGATTACCTGAGAGGCAAATTTACATTTTAGGAAACACAAATCCTCAACTATTCCAGAATCACTGTATCCTGCAGACCTATTAGCATGTCTAATCATATCACTAAGTGTGGACAGAAGCATGGATGGGAGTGTCCTTGAATTACAGAAGCCTCTCTTAACACACTCAATAAGGGTGCTGCAGGCAATGATAAATGACTTCCTTTCTATCATTTATATCAGTTTAAACCCTTTAAAATGTTCTTCCACATCTGTCTTTTAGACAAGGCTAGTAAATCTCCCTCTGACAAATAAAGGCCCTGTGATCCAAAGAAACGGAATACATGGCCTTTTTGGTGCTTCAAAGCTGGGACCCCAATCAGATCCCATCTGTGTGCAGTGAAACCTGGGGTACCTTCAAATGGGCACTAATGTGTGATCGAGCAAGAGATCAAAAGAGAAGAAAAAACTAAAAGGGAATGGGGGTGGACTTGTCTGTTAGAGGGGGTGTGGTTTCTTCTAGAGATGGAAAACCAGAGATGGGGGTAAGAGAAATTACAAATGAAGAGTGCTTCCAGCACACGGCTGAAAGGGAGATTAGTAGGGAGGCTAGGGCAGAAAATGAGGGCAGGTGAAAGTGAAGACAGAAATGATTGCAGATGCGGGAATCCCGTTCTCCCTTCCACAGTTGGAGGAAGGAAAGTCAAGGTCTGGCGATAAGAACAGCCAGAGACACCTGACCAAGGCGCGGGAATGTGCAGCCTGGCGTTGAGAGGGACAGGTGGTCGTTCTGGTGGACACACGCGCGCCCAGGGCCCTCCCCTGCGCTGGCCCAGGACGTACTGTTGTCCTCCGCCTCTTCTGGCGCCGAGGGCTTGCCCATCTTCACCCAAAGGATGCCCAGGAAGACGAGCAGCAGCCCCAGGCTGGCCCAGAGCAGGAGCCGAGAGAGGCAGCGCTCCAGCCGCCGCCCCACCTCCGGTCTTGCCCGCGCCGTGCCCGCTGGGCCCGTTCGAGTCGCCCGTAGGCCAGGGCGCGAGTCAGGGCCGAAGAGGGTGGAAGGCACCCGCGCGGGAGACGCAGCCCACCAGCGACGGGCCCCGAGACCAGGCGTAGCCCTGCTGAGTGGCCGAGCGTCCTCGTCCTCCTCGGAGCTGCCCCGAACGGAGGCGCGGCGCCTAAACGGAGCAGGACGGGCGGGGTAGGCGAGGCCGCGGCTTCCGGACCAGGAGGCCCCTAGATCACCGCAGGCCCCGGGGGTCGCGTAGGCCGAGCTCGAGGCCGGCGGGGGGAGCCAAGGCTCCGCCCGCAGAGAGGCCGCGGCTGGGCGGGAGCGCAGCGGAGCCTCCTCTCGCAGCCGGGCCTCCTCCCGCAACCGCTCCTCGCCTCGCGGCCGGGCCTCCTCCCGCAGCCGGACTTCGCTCCGCAGGCGGCGCAGCTTGTTGCGGTAGACGTCCCGGGTGGTATCGGTGATGGGTCCTGGCTGGAAGCCCAGGGCCTGCAGCTCCCGCCGCAGCTCCAGGTCTGACAGGCCGGCCATGGCCAGGACGCCGCCCCTCGCCCGCCCCGGCGCGAGCCGCACCCGGAACTGCTCGCGCCGCGGCCGTGGCAGAGCGGGCGGGGCCCTACGCCATGATGGGAAGGTCTTCTTTCTCGCCATTTTGAGAAGGTCGGAGTCAAGTGATGGGCCCGCCATGATGAGGTCAGGCTCGGCATTACAGCCGCCATATTCGGGAGGTCAGAGGCGGGTGTTTCTTGGTCTGTTTTCTTCCTTTTTTCTTTCCCCTCTCTTCCTTTTTTCTTTCCCCTCCGTGCTCAGTTCCTTTGCTTGCCTGTAAGACCAAGCAGTGTTTATTTCTGAATCCTCTACCCCTGGCGCAGTCCCTGGCACGTGATAGGCACTCAAAAAAGTCATGTTGATTTAATGGATGAATTGCTTTGAAGGCAAAAGGCAAGCCACTGCCACAGTAGGGAGACAGATCCTTTGTCTCTCTGTGCTTGAGGACAGATGATATCTCTTCTACAACCAGGGAAGGGCTTTCTGTCGTGGAGTAAACCTAGGCATGCTCCGTGATCCGCAGGCCTGTTTTCCTAGCGGTTCTCTCTCAACATTAGGCACCTAGTGAGTGCTGGCCCTGTCCCAGCCAGAAGCAGGCCTGCAGGGAGCTCCTGCTGAAGGGGGACACCATAGCATCCGCAGGGAGGGCAGAAGAGCCAAATGCCTTTGAGCTTGAGTGCACAGTTTGAGACTTCTTGGAGGCTGTGTGGCTGGATGGTGGGATTTTCATGAGATGAGTAGGGGATAGTTTTATGTTGGGGGTGCTTGAATCCCAACTCCACCACTATTAGATATGTGATCACATTCAATTAACATTGCTAGCATTTGATTAGTAAACCTCGTAGGGTTTTGAGAGGATTAGAAGAGGGTGTTTGTATAAGGTGCTTAGCACAGTGTCTGCCACATTCTCCTAAGTGTTTATACTCAACCCAAATCTCTGCAGCAGCTTTGCTGTATAGAACTTCCCAGAGGGCATGCTGTTTGATTATAAGACAGCTCTTAGTGAGAAAGCCCTAAGGGAAGCCTGGGGAGTGGTGCCAACGGACATAGGTGGTTCAGTCTTCCTTCCGCCTTCCTCTCCCTCTTGATATTCCTTCCACATCCCTCATCAACTTCCTTTCCAAACATTTATCGAAGGCCTCCTGGGTTCTATTTCATTTCTACCCCTCTAATTCAGTTCTCCCCTACCCCTGTGCTCCCCTCTTCCTCTACAGTCCCATCACTCACTCACCCACCTTGTCCCTTCCCCTGGTGCCCATGATCAAGACCCCTCTGTCAGTGGTTTGCATTCCTGCCACTTGCTTTACCACAGGGGTATTCAACACTGGCCACAATTGCTGGGAAAATTACAACCTCGGCTCGGTCAGGCTTTCGTTGTTAGCCTCCTCATCTCCCCGACTTAGCTGCTCCCATGTGGTGCGATTTCTCTCACCAAGTGTTGTTTTCTTTTTCTCTGCCTGCGTTTGCACGGAATGCCATGAATTTGATATAGTGATTGCCTAACACATATACCACATAATAGTATTTTATTTCTTTCTGAAGCACTGTTTGCATGACAAATGAGTTGGTAACATTTGTGCAACTCCTTGCAGCTGTGCAGTTCAATATATAAAGAATGAGGCTTTCGGCATCAATACTGGCCCTGTATAATATTATAAGAGGACTTGAAACTGATGCTTAAACTAAGTTAAGTCACAGCATTTTGCAGAGTTACGGTCTGTTTTATCACAATGGATCTCAGGGCGATTTAAAAATAAGCACTGAACTGAAGCCACCCCAGCTGGTGGTCCCCTGTGTGGGCTTTTTTTTGTCAGGCTTCCTTGTGTTTGGGGCTGCTGCTGCTGCTACACATACCTATGGCTAAAAGACCCTCCCCCCATGCCTCCCTGTGTCTTCCCTTTAGCCTGAAACACATCATGAACCCATCATGTTTTGCCCCACTCTCCCACCTGCCGTGGTCCACCCTTCTGCCTCCCCAGTGGCTTCTGGCAGTCCCTGGCCTCATTTGCTGGGTCTAGCAGGCCCGTGGTATGGTGTGCCACCACGTCGAGAATGTTTGCTGATCAGTGCTTTCCTTCCCCACCCCCTCCAAGAAGAAACCTCACAGTCTAACTGAGAAAGTCAATCGTTCCTCCTAGGTCTTGGCCTTCCCATGTTCCTTCTGAACTTCCTGCTCCTGTCCTGCCCCCTCCCTGGATTACTAACCCCTTTGGGTCCTCCATTGACAGTCTCTGCCCCAAGGCCATGTCAGCTGCTTTAGTAAAATCAACTTGTTGCTGTTCATTTTCCTCCACACAGTCATCCCACGCTTCCTTCACTGATCCTCACGCACCCCCAGCCAGGCCCGGCCTCAGTGCTGCTTTGCCATGACTGACACGTGGTGGTGGTGGAGAGAGTTGTCCATGAGGCCCTTGTGGGCCTTCCCAGAGTCTGCCTTAATGAGTCTTCATTACGGTTCTTCAGCTGGGCCTGTTTAGTATGGGAACCCATATTTTCAAGAAAAGGGCAACATTGCGAAGTGAACGGCTGCCCTGCACATTCTCCTTTCTCATCACTGTGCTGTGATTTTTTTTAAGGTGAGCAGCTCAGGTCGTGGTCAGTCTTCCTGATTTATTAAAGGCAAAAGAGGAAAAACAAGCTCCAATGTCTAAATCTACTTAGTAACCACATCCACATGTTTAGCAGAGGTGAGGGGCTGCTCAGAGGACACTCAGGCTTCCCAGAGGGCTGCCACACTGCCTGCTGCCCTGTTGACCTCTCTCTGTCTGAGCAGAGCCTTATAATAATAACAGCCATAAATCTCTTAGTGGGTTCCATTCTCCTCCTCCTCCTGCAAAGCCCTGCACACATTTATCAGGTCCTTAAAGACGGTCAGGGACCATGGACTTGTCCTTGATCCACCTCGTTGCCAGCCTCGTGCATCTCTCTCAAGCTATTCTAGGCTCCCTTTGTATCCTGTCATTGGTGGCGTCACACTGTGTGAGTGTAGTTGAAAAGGGGGGAACAATATGGATGCCACTTTGGGTTCAGATTTTGACTGCAGTGGCCCCAGCACTGCCCAACATTTTGTTACCTCATTACAAGGTCGTGGAAGAGGAGGGTCACCCTTCCCATCTCTCTAGGTCAATGAAGGGGCAAAGAGAGTCACAGAGAAATGCTAAGACAGACTCAATGGGCAGTCCTGTCACCTGCTTTACATGATCGACTGAAAATGAAACAAAACTCTCACTCGTTTGGCTACTCTCACACTTCGATATCTGTGGGTAAGAGATCTGTAGGAGGCATGGAATATATCCCCTGGTGTCAATAAGGAACTGTGTATGAAGAAAAATGTAATGCTTTCAGAACATTTCTTTTGGACTTTGTCCATGATTAGATTATACTAAATTACAGAGTACTGATATCAGGCAATTACTATTTGCTTTTAACTATTCAATTTCATGGCAAATCCACGTAGCTCCGTAATTATAAAATCACACTGATGTGGTTACTGAGAAAATACCTCATCATATTCCTCTTGTGCAGGAAGGTTCAGGCTGCCCTATAATTACCCGTGGTCCTGTTAAGTGTGAAGTACATTCCAAAGGAAGATGGGCAATCTGCAACTCTGTAATTGCCAGGTAGCTGGAAAGATTCTTGCTGATTTTGCTGGATAAACTTCAGCAAGATGTGAGGAAGAGCTGTGTCCTCCCTCTCTGGTTCCTCTGGGCCCTCTCCCCTCCCTGACCCTGGCTGGGTTGTGGTCCAGGCATTCCGTAGTTTTAACCAAGAGTGTGTGTATCTCTCTTTACTTCTGTTTTGTGAAAACATGGTCATTTTCTCTTGGCTCAGCTCACAGAATCCTCCAGCACCTTTCCTGATTTTAATTTCATCCAGGGCTGTGCAGGTCCTGTAAGCAATAGACTCTGCTGTCCTAGAAACTGGAGGAGCTCGTTGGAGGAGAGGAATTATTTGAGCTGATTGTGAGAAATCGAACAGTGGCAGGAGGAGGAAAAGGAGAGAAGAAAGGAGCTGGCACATCTAAACAGGGCCTGGGGCACGATGCATACAGATGCAAGCAGTGGCTGGGTCCCTGTTGCGGCTCATTACCGAGAAGCACATCAGAGGCCACGGGGTGAGGGTCGAGGACAGCCGCTGCCGTGCTGAGCTTTGAACAGGGCTGTTGTGCAGAACAGGCAGCACCCTCCCACTTTCTAGGAGCTGTGGTTGCTGAGCCAATTCCCATTAAAAAAAAAAAAAAAGTAGACCACCCGGGGCAAAATCACCTAGTGGGGCTTGTTTCCCTCTGTGGCCCCAATTTCAACACTGCTGTACAGACCCAGGATCCTGAAGGAAATTCCCCACTGGGTGCTGGGCTCCTGCCCCAGAAACTGGTCTGGGTCCCACGTAAGGCTTGGGTGTTCCTTGGGAGCATTCAGAGCACCCCATGGGAGCGTTCTTTTTAAGGGTTGGGGTTGGGGTCTTCTTTTCCGGTACTATCTGTGGCTAAGCCCCCACAGTGATTGGGGTGGATGCAAATGTGGAATGGGCACTGTGTCTAATTGCCGGTAACCTATGGCTCCTATATGGCCCTAGCTTATAAATAAATGAACATTCATTAATGTGAAATTAAATTAGAAGGAAACTTCCTGTGCAGTTTTGTTTAGACGGCAGAAATAAGTGGGTTGGCCGTGTAATTTGGCTGCAGATGCTGGGCATATAGTCACAAAGTGATAATAATAGTAATTTGCTCTTTGCTGGTGTTTTGGTCCCCACATCTCAAGGTGGATATTACCACCTTGGTGTTGCAAAGGTTCATTGAGGTTAAAGGGCTGACTGGAAGTTATTCAGCAAGGGGTTGAGTGTAGAAGCCTTCGGAGTCTGGCCCATCAGACCTCGAGCTCATTGGTAAAAAGAAAATGGACCAGGACTCGGGGAAATCTGAATTCCAGTCCTTACTCTGCTACTGACTCGGTGTGTGGGCCAAAAAATGGCTTCTCTCTGGGCCTGTTTCCTCACCTACGATGGAAAGACCGGTACAAATCTTCCTTCTGGTCCAAACTAATATTGGGACATAGAATTTACAAAAGGAACAGTTTGTAACGTATGCACCGGTTTGGCCAAACTCCCTCTGATCCTTACTGTTTTCCTCCTTTATGGCGTGAACCGAGTTTGACCTTTGGAAATTAAGATATTAAATAAAAGAGTCATTTCTTTATGTTTTATGCTTTATTTGCTTGAGGAGGGGGGTTGCTTTGGAGAGGGTGTTTTCCTTCCAAGCCAAGCTGAAGAACCATGCAGACTTTCGGGGCCTCCCTCAGTGGGAGGGGGCTCCCAGTTCCGGCCACCTCCACCTGGGAGTGGGCTGTCACTTGGCTACTGGAAGAAAAGCAGAGATTTGCAGCTCAGTAGTGTCAGCAGGTCCCCTTATGAGTTTATGAAACCACTTTCTAAACCTGCCTGCAGGTCTGAGGGAGGAGGGGCACCCAGGAGGGGCAGGTTCTGCCAGGTTTCTGGAAGCTTCACCTCTAGCTTTCTCTGTAGCCTGGGGCAAGTCATTTAACCTCCCAGTTTCTCCACCTCCAACACTTCCTCCCTGCCCATTTCCTCTCCTCCTGGGGACTGACTGGAAAGTAATTAGTAGCTGATTGTCAGACAAGATCTAGCTTCACACAAGTAACTCAGGCAGACCTTGAACTGGGCAAGGCCAAGTAGGGCTAAGGACTTTCGATTTGCAGTGATGAAAAAAACTGCAGGCTTTATGGCCAGACTGCACTAGGGTTTCCTCCAGAGTAACCACCAGCCTCAGTGGTGTTTTGGGAGGGAATGAATAAATCTGGAGCAGAGGGGTGTTGGTGGGTTGTTATCATTTGTTGGAGCCCTCTGCCAGGCAGGTGTTTGGGAAACGGGCCTGAGCCATCTGCTGGGTCTTGAGATGGCCCTGGCCGGGGAATTGGGCTCCTTGGGCACCAGCAGCCTTCCAAGCCCGCGCTGCTCTGTGGTTAGGCTGGGAGACCGAGGGTTGTGGGGGAGTGGGTAGACACGACACTCACAGGAGAAGACATTTTCTCTGGTGCAAAGCAGAAAAACAAATCGCCATTCAAATCGCCCTTCCCAAACCCTGGTCAGACAGACTGCTCCTGGAATGCTAACGCTGGAGTGGGCGGAGCCAGGCCCCGGCTGCAGTGACACGGGTCCGCCCTTACCGTTCCCGGCGGACAGCAGCACCTCACTCAGCAGCCCTTTCAGGGCGGCTAGGTACTTTTCCAGCTGCCTGGAGTTCATCCTTATTCCAATTTCCACAGGAGCAGTCAGCTGTGAAATAAGACAGAGTTAACAAGGAGGGAGAGGCGCCCAGAGCGCCATTAACCCCTGGGTGACCTACGGGTGGCTCCACCCTCCCAGATCCTCTGGGATCCTCTGGGCTTCTAGGGCCAGGTGGGAATTCTGGCATTGCCCCCCAGTTCTAATCAGGGGGCTGGATCCTGGAAATCTCTGAGGCCTGCTGGGAGGAGGATCAACAAACCCTCTGGTGGGGAAGCTGGGCAGGAAGGGTGGAGTGGGCAGGATCCCCCTTGGCTTGTCACATGGAGAGCACTCACCTCCCCCTTGTCCTGATTAATGACAGCTAACAGCGCACTGTGCTCCAGGTGTCATCCTAAATCTTTAGTAAGCCTCTCAGTAACCCTGTGATGTGGACACTTAGTGTTCCCATTTTGCAGATGAGGAAAGTGAGGACACAATGGTCAGATAACTTGCTGAAGGCCACAAGGTACTAAGTAGCAGAGGAAGAAAACAGTACACCCAGGGGGCCTGTCTCCAGGGTCTGTACCAGTGGCCATGAGGCTACCAAGTGAGACCCTAGACTCTAGGATCTGTCTGGAGGTTCACCACCAAGAGAGGTTGTTGCAGCAGAGCCCAGGGCCCTGATGGCTCTCGCTGTCACCACCAGAGCTTCCTGGCTCCATGGTCTTGCTGCACAAACCAGCCGACAGACTAGCTGTGATGGCGGGGGCCCAGGCCTGCTCCCCGTCTCCCATCCGGCTCCCTGTTGGTGGAAATGGGCTCGGGATGCCTGAAGGACAACGTTAGGTGCGCTTCTGTGGGGCTCCAGGACCCAGCCTGGCCTATGCCATTTCCTCACTGTGGTTATGCCTTTCTCTAGGCCTCAGTTTCCTCACTTTAAAATGAGGACACTGATGATCCATGAAGGCCTTCCTGGCCTGTGTATTGTGGTTCTAGGGAGATGGAAAGGGGACAAGAGCTGCTTCACCCTAAGCCCCCCGAGATGTTACATTGGATGTAACATGTACCACGGAAACCCCCATTTGTGCCTTCAGCTCTGCCTCAGGTGCACTTCAGGGCAGTTCTGAGCCAGCTTCCCCTTTGCCAGCTGAAGGGGTCACTCCCAGCTCCCTTGTGGAGAGCCCCAGGAGCGTTTGGGAAGGAAAGGAGTCCCCTTCCCAGGGTGGTGACAACAGCAAGATCACTCACTCCCTGGGCCACATGTCTGACCTCACTGTTTATGCACAGCATGCAGCAGGCAACCCCAGAGGTTGGAGCACTGGCCAGTGCCCAGTGGGAGGCAGGAGGCATGGAGGCCAGCTTGGTCCTACGCTGACCACTGTGTGACCTTGGCAAGGTCCTCACTCTCTTCTCTGGATGCCAGTCTCCTCCCTTCCCAGGTTCCTTTGCAGGCAAATGCCTCATGCTCAGTCCTGGGGCCTCTCCCTTCTCCATCTATACTTATCCACTAGACGATGTCACCCTCTCCTGGCCTGAGATTCCATCTGATTGCTGATGACTCCTACATTTGTGTCTCCAGCCCTAACCAATCCTGAAGTCCAGGCTTGTGGATCCACCTGCCTGTGCAAGGTCTCCGCTTGGAGGCCAACAGGCATCTCACAGTCACAGTTCCGGTCGGGCCTCCTGAGCTCCCTGTTGTCAACCTGCAGCCAACCACAGGCTTCACTGTCCCAGTAAGTGGCAAATCATCCTTCCAGGTATTCCAGCCAACACCTTAAAGCCAGTTTTTACTTTTCTCTTTGTTCACACCCTATGGCCATTCTTTCAAAATCCTGTGGGCTGCTACCTCCAGAATGTCTCCAGATGACCTCCTGGGCTAAATACCTCTCTCTCCCTCTCTCCCTCTCTCTGTCTGTCTCTCTGTCTGTCTCTCTGTCTCCCCTCCCTCCTTCCCTTGGATACTGCAGCAGTCCCCTCAATGGTCTCCCTAATTCTGCCTTTGCTCCTTCAGCCTATTTTCAACACAGAAGCTGGGGAGAATCTATTACAATGTAAACCAGATCATGTCCCTCCTCTGCTCAAAGCCCCCAAGGTCTCCCAGTCAACAGAGGGAAAGCCAAGTGTAAACAATGGCCTATGCCGCCCACATTCCTGCCTCACCTCCCACTCTCTCCCCTGAGTCCCTCTGCTCCAGCCCCGCTGGCCTCCTCCCTGCTCCCTGAATGCACCAGGCCCACTCCTGCCCCAGGGCCTTTGCATTGCCTGTTCCTCCACCTGAATTGCTCTTCTCCCAAATAGTCTTATGATTCACTCCCTCATTCTCTTCAGGCCTCGGCACTAGTGCTATCTACTCATGAAGTGGGCTCTGCTTACCCTGTTTAAAATTGCATCCAACCCCATCTGCTTTCCCTGCTTTATTTTCCTCCTTAGCACCTATCACTACCTGCTATACTACAAAGTTTGCTTATTTACCTGTTTGTCTGATGTTGCCCATCCTTTCAGTATTTTGTTTCTGGTCCCCACACTGGAATGAGTGCCAGGAGGGCAGAGGATTTGTCAGTTTTGTTCACTACTCTATCCCCAGGGCCTACAGCTGTGCTACATACGTAGCAGGGCTCAGGGAGTACTCATCACTTGAATGAATGAATGAATGAATGAATAAACACACACAAACAAGTAAGTTCATCCCCTGAGGGTGAAATTAAAGAGCTGTACTGGACACATTCGAGGCTCCACCCAGCACTGACCGTCTGTGCATCCTAACCCGCAGCTGAAGGCCCTGGGGCCCACCAAAGCTGTCTCCTGGGTTCCTGTCTTGGGGAGGAACTGTATCCTTGTCATCTCTCTCCTGAGGACTGTAGCTACCTCCTGACTAGTCTCCAGTCTTCACTAGTGCCACCCACATCTTTCTAAGTCAGATCCAGTGAATTCTCTGCTTGGCATCCCCAGTGGCCTCTGGCCCAGCAGGTTTACTGAGCCCTTGCCCTCTCTCAGTACCCCCTGGCCTTGAGGCTTTAAACCCTCCAGGTGCTTCCTGAGCAGGGCTGTTGCACTCACTGTGCCTTCGTCTGAGATTTTCTTACTCTAGCTCTTTGTGGTGGGGAGTGCTCCTTGTCATCATTCAGCTTTCAAAGTAAATGTCACCTCTTCCAAGAAGCTCCCAGATTTCTCCCCTGTCCAAAGCAGTGCCCCCAAATCCCCCCATCACTCTCTATCATACCCCCCTTATTCGGTACCTAAAATGGTTTATTGCCTCATTGTTGGTGTCTGTCTCTTTCTCCAAGGACTGAGTTCATTGCCTGAATGTCTGGCTCACTGCTATACCCTAGCACATTCCGTGGGGATGCTGCATGTCTCCTCACTGTCCTCCTGTCTGCTTACCTTGATAACCAGGTCTTGCTCCTCTGTGGGCTCTGCAGAGTCCAGAGGACCCGTCTCTTCAGACCTCTGCTGTTCACTCAGGGATTTCTTTTGCCATTTGTTCCGCTCCTTTTCCTAGGGGTAGAGCATAAAATTGCACAAAACCTGCCCATCCCTCAATTCATCCACATGGCCCTTGCTTGTTTCTGCCCAGGATGCCAAGTGGCCTGGCTCCCCACGGGCCACAAGAACCCTTTCTCCCCAGGTGCCTCCTGCACGGGGAGTCACAGACACCCAGGGGCTTAAGAATGGTCCTCAGAGTTGCCCACCAACAGGTCAGCCTGAAGAGGAAGCTTTTCCTTTAAAGTTCAAACAGCAACCAGATTGTTACTGTTAATTAAGTTAAAATGCTGAAAATAATGGTCACCTTTCTTGCATATTAAGTGTGAAAATATGTATTTCTTAGCAGAGAGCCTATTAAAAAGGTGGCAAGACTGCCAAGCCTGCAAGGATGCCATGGGGGGGGGCAGAAACTGGAGTCCCTGGAGGTGACTTATATGAGGCGAGACAGGGAGATGAATTATGGGGTAAGGAGTTTGCAGCTTCTTCATAAGAATCTGGAGCGTGGCAATTACAGGGAGCAACACCAAAGAGCAGATTCATGCAAAGTGTCCTTTGGTTGCCATGTTGCTAGTTTATATTCTAGACCAAGCTTGCCCAACCCATGGCCCGTGGCTGCATGCAGCCCAGGACGGCTTTGAATGCGGCCCAGCACAAATTTGTAACTTTCCTTAAACAGGATGAGATGTTTTCTTGTGACCCTGTTTTTTAGCTCATCAGCTATCATTAGTGTTAGTGTATTTTATATGTGGCCCAAGACAATTCTTCCTCCAGTGTGGCCCACGGAAGCCAAAAGGTTGGACACCCCTGATCTAGAGTTTGGTGGTTTCTGTCCAGCCCCAAATCCTGCCTGGCAACCTGTGTGCCAGGTCCCCGAGCTCTGAGACCCGATACACACCTTCCGTTATTTTCTCTCGTGACACCCTTGGGATTCAGCTCTGGACCTGCCCTAGATGTGATTCCAAAACAATCGGTTGTCTTTTTTGGAGACAGGTCCAGTGATGGAGGAAGGTACCATATTTTTCCATGTATGAGACGACCCCTACTTTTCTAACCCAACATTGAGAAATCAGTACCAACCAGTTAGTCCCGTGGATAAGACAACCCCTCATTTCTGATCTAACAATTTTAGGCAAAAGTACCGTCTTATACACAGAAAACTGTGGTATGTTTAGGGGCCCGTGACTTCTTTTCCACCGGTTTCTGCGTCTGACCCAAGGAAGGGGAGCAGGGTCCAGCATCACCTCTGTAAGGGACACTGTTCAGTGGGTATAGGGTGGCCTGCCCCGGACAGAGGGTGCAGACACAGAAGCTGGGCCACAGGGCCATGTGACCTCCCAGAGAACTCAGCTATTTGTCCCAATTAGAGACTTGGTCTCAGAGTGGGGGGACATGCAAGTTTCATTTCTTCATCTCCCCCCAGTGTTGGCACAGGCACTCAGAACCCCCATGTCTAAGGGCCAGGTCACAGGGAGGTAGGCCCAGCTGTCCACTTTCCTCCGGCCCCACTGCCTGCTTCCATGAAGCCTGCCTTGTTTCCTCCTGGGCTTTAAAGAGAAGGAGGCTTTGGCCGTCGCTGCAGGGAGAGCCACCTTCTCTCCCACCCTGGACGTGTGCTCCCACCCGTCCCAGGGCCCTAGCTCAGGTCTCACCTTTGCCCCGTAGGCTCCCGTCCAGGTGCAGGCCCACAGGGGTTTCTCCCTCCCCTGAACTCGGCACCTACGAGCAGCCTCACTTACGGGGCCATTAATCATCCGCACCTCGTGACATTTCCCTTTTGTCTCCTATTGTTCGTGGATTTTTCATGTTTGTGTCTTAGCTCCCGAGCCTGCTCCTTGAAGAAGGGAGGGTCTTACCTTGCCTTGGATGTCTGGCTTCTCACCCAGATGCTCAGCAAATATTTATTGACATGTTAATTGAAAATTTCCCCTGAAGGATGGGCAGGGGTGGGAAAAGCTGTCATTCTGCTGACACCTTTGAATGGCACTTGTGAAGAGGTGGAGGTGGCCAGAGAGACAGCTGAAATCTGGGGTTATCTTGGGTCCAGGTTCTTCATGCTGTCCTGGGTGTCACTGGCATAGTTGATTAATAACTAACAGCGCGTCAGTGCTGAGTGGGGCTGTGCATCACCTGGGCCTCGGTGGGGAGGTGGGCAGCAGATGTCTCACCTTCATCCTCTGGACTTCGCTGTAGGTGAAGATGGGAACGAAGGCTTCTGTCTGGGAGGCCAGCATAACAGCAACATGAACCATCAGCAGGGCAGCCACAGCCTTGCAGGACACCATCTTGGAGCTGGACAGTGACAAGGAGCTCGTGTCCTGCAGTTTAGGGCATGGTGATGGATTGCTGCATTGGGGAAGCCCGCAGCTCGGGTCCATGCCTGCCCCCACTCCTGCTCCTGCAGCAGTGTGATCCTGAGCAAGCTGCCTAGCCTCCCAGGGCATGGGACATGGAACTGGTCTGGGGTTTTCCCAGAAGAGCTCAGAGCCCTCTCTCTACTCCGGAGCCACGAGGGCTGACCAAGCACCTGGGAGAGGCTGCCTGGCCCCCTGCCACACACCAAGGAAAAATCATTCCACTGTTGGCCCTTCTCTCTGTTATAGGTGAGGTCTGCTGGGGTCAGCAGGGCTCCTGATTAGGAGAGACTTCATGTTGCAAAGAAAAAACTAGATTATCAACAGAACTATGTCCCAAGTCCCAGGGAGGCCGCCCTGCTCCTTGAGCCATTTAAGATGTTGAAGGTGATGGACCCAGGCCAAGGTGACCCCGATCCTACTTGGGAGCACCAGGCTAAGACCCCAGGTCTAGAAGGAAAAGGACCAAGCCCCTCAGCCCATGTGGAGGCAGAGCCAGATGGAAAACCAGTGTGGGGCAGCATCCAGGACCTAGAAGTGGGGTCCCCACTTCCCACTCTGGGGCCAGCACTGGCTCTGGAATAAGCCCCTCCCCAGCTATGGCCAATTACTGCCTGTTAGCTGCCATGCAGAAACAATAGGGGTACCTCCTCCCTGCAAACCCCCACCCCACACCTCAGCATGCCTGAGTTGAGTGCTGGTGAGGTGTGTGTGGGCCCTCCTGCATCCCAGGAAGTGGGTGTGCCTGGAATGGAGGACAGGAAAGTGCGCTGCAGAGACAGGGAGCCTGTGGGCGTGGTGGCAGCAGGAGTGCAGAGACTCGAGAGGGGGTGACTTTGGTCAGGGTGGGTTTGGAAGGAGGAGGGCCTGGCCTGCTGGGTGCCAGCCTCAGTTGATTCCTTACACCAATGCCCAGGGTCTCATTCCAAGCCCTCTCCCAAGACCTTCATGCCCCTGGGAGCAGGTGTGATCTGGGGAGGGGAGGAGGGACTCAGTCAAAGGCTGCAAGCCTGGCCTGAGGCCTCGGGCTTTTCCCAGTCCCCCACCCCGTGATGTCTCTGGCCACAGAAGGCAGAGAAGGGCATCGCAGGGGGCAGGCCTGCTGAGTGTATGTCAGGCATGAACATTTCTCTGCTGGGTGGACTGCTGAGCCCAGGGCTGGGCCCCCAGGGCTGGGACAAGAGTCCAGGGGTAGCCTCTCCTGCAGCAGGTGTGGGTTGATGACAGGGTTTCCGATAGAGGGCTTCCAGGGCTCAGTGTGGGCCCCCACAGGATAATGTTGTATAGGAGAGGGTCCTGCCTGCACTGGCCCCCAAGCTCTTTGGCAGTTCCAGCCCTGACTCTCCCTTGGAGAATCTTCTAAGGCCTGTGCGCTGCCTCGGTGCCGGAGCCTCTCTCCACCGTCACCTGAAACCGGCTGTACTCCACAGAACGCTCCCTCTGTCTTCCAGCTATCGTGTTGCCCCATCCTCCTCTCTCTCCCCATCTTGATAAAACTCCGTGAGCAAGAACATGGGAGCTCAGACAGCCAAAGCCTCCTGTGGCACCTGCATGCAAATTCCAGGAGGGTGGGAAGGACCACCCACCTACTGAAGACCCCCTCCTGGAAGGAAGCCCAGGCCCTGCGCAGAGCCCCCGGGGGTCAGGAGGGGACAGAAACCTGGTGGGGTGGGAAGCTCTGAGTCACTGCTCCTCCCCTCTGCTCCTCTCCTTCCCCTCCGGAGTCTCTGGGGCCCCACTTCCCCTCCCAGTGCAGACGCGTGTGTCACATTGATGGCGTGCCATTTCCTTCCCGGAGATGCTATAGATGCCTTTTCATTCTGGTGTTGGCATTTAATCCACTCCATAAGAATCAATAAAACTTGAAATACAAAAAGGCAAAATCCAATTGCTGCTCATTTTCTTGATGTAACTGGCAGTCGGCATATCACCCACATTCGTGTTCTGGGGAGCTCGAGTGCGAGAGAGCTCGTCACTGTCTGGGGGGGTGCTAGCTTCCCGTTCCAGCGCCGGGGCTGGGCTCCAGCTCCGGATGGCGCCAAGCCGGGGGCATCTCGCTGAGCCACGCCATCTCTCCAGGGAGCAGTTCTCCCCTCCATGCCACGTGGGGTCCTGCGTCCCTGCTGGGTTTCTGGCCTGCTGTCGAAATTGCACCCAGCTACTGTCCCCTCCAGCCCACTCCTTGGGGCAGCCCTGCTTCTGCTTACTAAGTGCAGCTTTAACCTGCTATTCTGGGGAGCACCTTGGGCCACTCTGAGGCACAGCTAAGTATCTAAAGGTGGCAGAGGGACACCGCAGCTGGGCAGCTCACACCGCACCATCTGGCCCTGTGGCTGATGCTCCCCACCTCTCCGACCCGCTCTCGTGTGGCTACTCACAGCGTGGGTGTGGTCTGCGTGGGCCCAGCAGTCTCTCCCTGCTGTCCTCTGGTGTCTGGCTGGTCTGACAGGCCCTAATATACCTCTGGTCTTCCCCTCAGAGCCCATTAACCTTTGGCCACACCTTTGGGGGCTCTGGTTGGGGAGCTGGATTCTTGGAGCACGTGGAAACGATGGGCAGGACCTGCAGATCTGTGGACTTCTGGGCCTTTCCCTCAAACGACAATCAAGGTTTGGTGGGGGCCAGCCCCCGCCCAGATGGCACTCTCCTATCCACTTTGGACTCAGCTGCTGCTAAGAGGGTCATTTTTAATGAAAACCCTTTTTGTTTTGTTACTTAAGTATGTGGTGGTGTTGAGCATCTCCAGGCCAACTCTAGTGATCACATTCTCTGTCGGCCTGTCAGCGCTATTATTAGGAAGATAACTCATCTTCAGTCTTTCCCCCTGAAGCCTCTCATGAAAGAAAGGGCTCAGGAGTGTGTGGCAGCGATTCCATTGATTAATGAAAAGAAAATGACAGGCCAGACCCAGGGCTGTGGCGCATCAGAGGCCCCGTGGGAGCCAAGGAAATGCGTGAGGTGTGCGTGCAGTACAGAAGGTTCGTAGGTCTATAGCCTAAATGGGGAGACAGGGCACCCGAGCAGGAAATGTTTCGTGGTAATTGCATAACTCACGTGGTGAATTTAAAGCTTTGAAGAGGGAAGAGGTGATGCATTCTGAAGTCAGACAGGGCTGGCTGCGGCTGCTGGCCGGTGCTGGGGCCGGTGCGGCCTCTGGCACCTCTCAGGCAATGCTTGATGTGCGTGTTCTGATCAAACCTCAGCAAGCCCGTGTGGTGGGTGCTCTTGTTTCTTCCCATTTTACAGATAAGGAAACTGAGACACAATTAAATCACTCCTCTGTGACCCACTGCAAGGTCTCTTCATACAAGGACCAAAGCTGGACATGGGGGGCTTGGTCTGCACCATGGGCTCCTACGTTGGGACACATGGGCCACATCTAGCCCACACCCATCTTTACATAGCTTGTGAGCTAAGAGTAGCCTTTACATTTTTAAAATATTCAAAGTATTAAAAGCAGAATAATAGTTAATGATGTGAGTTGAGACAAAATTCAATTTCTGTGTCCATAAATAAATAAGGTTTTGTTGGAATGCTCTCGTTCATTTGTGCATTGTCTATAGCCGTTTTTGAGTTATAACCGGAGAGCTGAAGAGTTGTGACAGAGACATGAAGGCCCACAAAACTGAAAATATTGATATTTATTGTCAGGACCTTATAGGATAAGTTTGCTGACTCCTGATCTCAACAGTGTCTGAAGATGCTCAAGATGTAATAAAAAACAGCCAGCTATGATACGTATCCCAGACATGTTAAAGTCTCACAATAGTCCTATGTACGCGGTCGGTGTGGTTATCATTCCATTTTACAGGTGGGAAAAGAGGTGAAAGGACTGGGTCAAGGTCACACGGCTCTTAAACCAGCAGGGCCATTTTTCAAACTCAGGAGTCTGGCTGGCTTCCGGACCCCTACGATCTTCTGCCTCTCTGCATTTGGTGACTGAGCACATGGGTGGCTGCAGCTGGAGAAGGCCCTTAACATGGCCTGGTACCAATTCTACAAAACTCTCTCCTTAAGCGTCCCCCGGCTAGGTGTCTGAGCATGACGAGTCTGAGTGACAAACTGGAAAAACACTGGTTGTTCTTGGGTTTGGAAAGTCCAGACCTGGACTCAGGAGGATTGCAGATGGTGGGCCGGACCACCTGCTAAGCACAAAGGGAAATTCGAGGCCGCCCCTCCACACCAGTGCTCCAATCTGTGCCCTGCCTCTGCTGGGCCAGTCTGGGCTCTGGGCCAGAGACACCTTCAGGACACTCTGTCTGAGAAATGATAAGGAGACAGGCCAGGCGTGAGGGATGGGTGAAGGGAAGTGCTGGAGACAGCAAATAGCGCGGGATCAATTTTCTGGGCATGAATAACATTATCCTGATCTCGCCCGTGCTTTGGTCCTTCTGATCCGGGCACTTTGCAGTGTTGCAGTACGACATCTGCGGTTTGGTGCGGAAGGCAGGCGAATCAGCATGCACAACGGGTTACTCCTTGTACTGCAGGGAGGGCTGTCGCCGAATGGGGCTCACCACCTGCTGTGGGGTCACAAACAGTGGTAGCAGGATGAGGGGCCTCTACTTTGTGCCCCTCTTGGCTGCAGATCTGTGGGCCGGCCCCTTTAGGAACTGTCTCACCAGGGACGTGTCTTCTCTCCCCTCTCTGTCACGGTTCTCCATCTGTGTTTTCCACGGTCACGATCGGTGCTTCAGAAATGGGCAGATAACAAGCCTAATCACAGCCACTTCATCTTTACCAGGTATACCATCTCTCCCTACAAGTCTCAATTAGTGGCTATTTCTCCTGCTAGAAACTGGACAAAAAAGAACAAGGGAGGCTTACTCTGATGTTGTCCATTATCCGAGTGGGAACTGCCACGGGCGGGCAGTGGCTGGGGCAGAGGGGAGGCGTAAAACCTACCCCAAGTCTGGGAGAGGGAGTTCACAACACTCAGAGGAAACGACTCCCACCGCACGCGGGCCCTTGACTGCCTCTTTCCCCCGTGATGGGCAGAGGTGTTAACAGTGTAGCTCTCCGCTCCTCGTGACCTTGAAAATATTATTTGCCGGGTACTGCCAGAATATCTTCATTAATGGCCTGGAACAGGGAGGCAACAGCGTGTTAATTAAATTTGCAAATGATTCTAAACTGGGAGATGTGGCAAACATCAGGCAGGAGGGAGGCCTAATGCAAGAAAACGTTGGGAGCCTTGACCTATAAGCTAGAAATGGCCAGGTGACCTGCTGGACAGAAGTCGTCAAGACCCGGAGGACATAGCATGGAGTATGTGGGTGGCGGGGAGGGGTCAGCAAAGAAAGAAAGCTGCAACTGTGGGCACCTGCGGGGAGGCACAATGGCTCACATACTCCCTGTTTTCCAGGTGGCCCTCTTAAAGACACAGAGGATGGCAGCTAGAGGAAGACCAAGTTCAGACGAGACGAGAGAGCCCAGGGGTGGCTGGGGGTGCTGAAGCTTAAGGCGTAAAAATGAAAGATTTTAAAGGTCGTCTGGCCCAGAACGCTGTGAGAATTAAACGTACATTGCTGACTTGAAGCAAAGGCCAAGGAGAGGCAAAGAGCTCAGCTCCCCAAGGGCAGCCGCTGTGGGGGAGGGGTGGGCAGCTGTTGCTCTGCCTTCGGTTGAAAGTCCTTGATGTCCCTCACAGAACTAGAGGCCTGCGGCTGGGCTCAAGAACAAAAACACTAGGTGATGATGATGGCATTTAAAACTAGGGCAGGCAAAGCACTGAGAGATTATTTTAGGCAACAACTGTGTCCTGGCCCAGGGGACACAGGCTTTGGGACCTGTGGGGTATTTTTATTGTTTTCCTTCTGTGGCTCAGGGTCTTTTTTCAGGATTCACAAATGATGAATTGATAAGTGATACAGCAGAAACTGCCTAGCCCAAGAATCCCTGGTGTAGAAATGGTGCAAGTGGAAAGGAAAACACACAAAGGCGGAGAGGGTCCACCCAGAACTAATTTCCAATTACCTGAGCTTCTTGTTCGTGCATTACATCTGCTACTCGAATTGACATTCCTACATCTCTGATTTCCTGTTGAGTTCATTCAGTGCACCAGCAACGGGGACACAAAACAATCCAATAAAATGCCTTCCTTTTCTTTTTAGCCTCATGGACTGTATTGACAGTGCGCACAGAACTTGGGGACTTGGCTGAGTTTTACAATAGCATTCCTGCCGACTTCCCGGTCAATACTTCCCCTGGTGGTTAATATACCCCAGAAATGTCCTGGTCACCAACTTGCTTCTGGGTTCCCTTTGTATTTATGGGGGTTTATCACGAAAACGGCTGCTATAAAACTTCCGGAAGAGGTCACATAACTTTTTATCCAGGGACAGGATGCGGGTGCTAAGAGCTGGGTCTGTGGCTGGACTTCATTGGGATGAGTTTTTTTCTGCGGCTTCTGTGAACTGAACTGGTGACATGGAGTCTCCTTTTAATTGCATTTTAAATGCATGTATTTATACTTTTACGGAGATGGTGGATGTGTGTGAAGAGAAAGCAAACGGCTTTGGAAGTGACAAATTAATTATAAAGAACGGCTGGCCCCTTATAAGCCAAAGCCTCTCCTTTCTCCATCCCCCTTCGGGGCAGGCAGCTCCCACCTCCCTGATCTGAGGATAGCAGGCACTAGAAGAAGGAGGCAGGAGCAGCTGACACATTTTCATAAATGATTTAGGGAGCTGTGGTTCAGGAAAGTTTGTGTTTTCATGTTTGAGAAGCAGAAAAGTCTTGGTGGACATTTTAGTCTGTGCGGATGGGAGCCAGAGAGGTTCCAAGTGTCAGCCCAATCTAGGGTAGATTCAGGCACGGGGAGCCAGCTGTCCAAACTCTTTCTGTTCCATTGCATCAGCGAACCTCGTTTGTCACTTTCCCCACATCTACTAGGCTGATGGTTTTGGGTTTGGGGGGCTGCCAACGATTGCTAATGGAAGCAGCAGGCCACAGGCAGCCTCTGCCATTGACAGTGGTGGCAACCACCCAGGCCTCCTTCTCACTGGCCCACTCTGGAGGCAAGTGACAGGGGAAGGAGATTCTGCTTCCTTGGAGGTCGAAGGGTAAGGCTGGGTAGCTGGGTGGGGTCTGGGCACGCATGGGGGTGGCAGTGTTCACCCAGGAATTGAGGGGGCTTTGCTTGCTGCTCAGGTTTCATGCTCAGGGGCCATTCACACCTCCAGCCCCACTCATAAGGGTCTGGCTGAGCAGAGGCCTGGTCTGTCGCCACAGTGAGTAAGCCCCTTAGGTCCTGAACATTTGTGGTCTCTCATATGCACCAAATGGGCAGGTCCGACAATCTCAGGTGGGATAGTAGGGTGAGCCAGAGGCACAAGCTTATTTTTACACTGTGGGATCCAGGACACAGGCAAGAGGAATTTGGAGAGAGCAGTGTAGGTAAAGCAAGGCTCGGCGACTCTCACCTACATCTGAGACAAGAAACAGATCTGTGGGCAGCTCTGAAGATGGGGGCGTTAGAGCTCACCCTCTCCTCCCCGGCAGTATCCAGCCCTCTTTCCCTTTTCCACTCCTTAGAATAACATTTTTATTAAAAGAGCAACCAAGTTATTGGGAAACTTCAGCCAAAAACACTGCAGGACTTTGAGAGAACAGCCCCAGGTCTCAGGCAAGCGCCAACCACAGAGATAATTCATTTAATCATTATTCACCCAGAGACTGTCTCATGAATGTTTGGCTGTCAGAACTGAATTCCACCCCAAAGAAAAGCCATTCTCAAAGAAGATTTGCAGTTGTTCTTTGTAAAAAGGAGTAAAAAAAGAGGGAATTTATTTAAAATAGACACATGTAAGCTCCCAAGGGAGAGGGGGCATAAATTGCAAGAGTAGCTCCAATCAAACTTGGATCCTCCTGGTTTAGGATTTGACTAAGGAGGATGGAAAATGAAAGGGAACTGAGTATGCACTCTAACTTCCAAGTCACACAAGGCAGTCTGCTTGTGATAGGAAGATTACCTGCAGGAGGGCTTTATTTGATGTGAAAAGGGTTAATGTTACCTCAGTAGATTAGAAATTCTCTGGGTCTCTTAGAAGTAAGAAGCAAATTCACGGCTTTCACATGAAGGAATGTGCATGAGTTCGTCTTAGGCCCTGGAAAAAAGGGGAGGAAATGGCCAGACATGCTTTGTATTAACACACAGGCTCATGAGTTTTATGACTCTTACTTTAGGCCTTGCCAGGTTGTGGGGTGGTCATGGGGAGCAAGGGTGAGGCTCTGTTAATAGCTTCAACCAAAGAACCATTCAGTGAGTAGTTAAGGGCCACTGACCCACTGTTGCTCTGTGCTATGTGCTGGGTTGGGGGTGGGCATTGATGACATAGCCCAGCCCAGGCCTTCAGGAGCTCATGCTGTAGTGGAGGAGAGGTGAACAGCCAGGAAGCAGTGCTGCAAATCTTAATGGCAGTAAGCTCTGGAGGACTGCAGAGGGGACAACTTCCTTAGGAAGTTATCAGGAGGGCTTCCCAGGGCTTGGGGTGGGTGAGCAGACTCTGGCTTTGTGGTGGGAAGGCATGCAGGCCTCAGAAACCATCTTCATTCCCTTGCCGCCACTTCTCCCTTTCAGCTTCTTTCTCTTCCCTTGTAGCCACATCCCGGTGCCCTCAGCACCTCCCCACACCCCACCTCCACCCTCCCCAGAGGCCGAGGACACATTTTAGGCCAGCCGTGTTATTGGATTTTAAGTGATGCTATATGACTTTTAAATTCTTGCTTTTAATTGCCTTCCCAGGCAGAGCACTTAAAATGGTTGATTGCCAGGCAACTGGGCCCGGCGGTGACATTCCTTATCCGAAGTCCCTTCAAGCTACAGGAAAAGGGACAGGTTCTCAGGCCATCAAGAGTGGGGTTTTCACAGGCCTTCCGCCCCCTCCCGCCCCCTCCCGCCCCCTCCCCGCTGCCTCCCAGCCTGCGGGCGCCCGGTGGCTGCGTGGGCAGGGGTGCTGTCCGCGGTGCTGTCCGCGGTGCTGTCCGCGGTGCTGACGGCCCCAAGCTGCCCCAGTTAATCAGGCTCGCTAACACCCCATAGCACTCCTTCCTGCAGCTTTGGAACTTGAGGGGATAAGTTAAACAGATAGACTTGGACACATTTCCCTTTCCCCCGAGGTCAGCAAAACATCTGCTGCTGCGTCTCTGGATTGATTACTCCTCATTCAAGTGTACTCAGCTGCCGAGGGGGTTGGGTGTCCCTGCCAGGAGCTCAGAGAATGAGATTTGGAAGGATGGAGAGAGGAATCTGGGCTGGCTCCGCTGAGGCTTTCCTGCTGTGGGTGGGGCCCGCTATTAGTTCTCCAGAGAGACAGCCCTGAAATGAGGAGCCAGCCCAGGCAGCCATGCCCAGCCCTCCTTCCCTCAACCTCTGGCCTTCACAGGCCCACATAGGGGGTCCAATATGTCTCCTCATCATTTTCTCTCAAAGTTCATAATGACAGACTTAGCACTGGGCCAAAGAGAAGGCCCTACTTTGTCTTAAGAGACACACAGCTGCCTAGAGGGGCCCGGTTCCCTCAGACCCACACAGGCAGATGCTGTGTGGGGATGAGATAGCTCATTAGCAGATTAAACAATCTGGGTATGGTGACAACTACTTGGGGTGGGCAGTAGGCCTTTTCCTTCAACTCACAAGCTGTGGCCTAAAGTTCTGACTAACTCTTCAGACCTGGGTCCATCTCAGGTTCCAAGAAGGGGGACCCATCCTCCTCAACTTCCCCATTGGCCTCGTCTTGCTGGCCGCCTCTCTGGGTTTCTAGTCCTCAAACAGTCTTTGTTTCCTCCATTACACCCTGACTCACAGCCTAGCATCAAGTAGCTACATCTAATGGATCCTTCTACATAAATGTCAGACACCTCTTTCCTCTTTTCCTTTCCTCTGAGGACTCAATCCACTTGGAACCCTCCTGTGTCCAGTAGACCCATGGTCATAGTTAGTGACCAGGGGACTGAGTGTTGGTGCCCTGGAAACAGGATGCAGTCCACCTCTGTGAGGGCTAACCTCTCTCTGGGACAGAGGAGGGAAGGAGGGTAGCTTCCCATTCAGGAGGTCCAGGGTGATTGCTGGAAAGTCCAGGAGACCACAGTCTCTTGCTGAGGCCATCTCAGCACCTGTGTGGTTTCCCCAACATCATCAAGTTATTCTGTGACAACAGACTGGTGTTCTACAATTTAACTCAGTTCTGACACTATTTACCTGGAGATAGCTAGCATCAGATCGCACAGGTTAAGGGCACAGTTTAAGGGCACAGTTTCACAAGACTCCCCTACTCCCCAACTTCAGATGCCAATCACAGGTCCAGGTTGTCACCTGTGCTTGTGACCAGCTGGCTAGACATTAGAGGTCCTCACAAACCCCTTGTCAGATTCTATTAATTAGCTAGACTGGCTCATAGAACCCAGAGAAGCATTCACTTATGTTTATGTGTTTATTGTAAAAAATACTAAAAAGAATACAGATGAACAGCCAGATACAGAGGGATGTAAGGTAGGGTCTGGAAGGGTCAAGAGCTCAGAAGCTTCAGTCCTCAAGGAGTTCGGGTATACCACCCTCCTGGTATGTGGATGTATTCATCAACCCAGAAGCTCTCTGAACCCTGTCCTTTTTAAATTTTTTTTAAATGGAGGCTTTATTCCATAGGCATGATTGACTAAATCAATGGCCTTTGGCAATTGAACTCAATCTCTGGCCTTATCCTTCAGTGCTTTCCACAAGTCATCTCATTACTATAATCGCAGGTATGGTAGAAAGGGGTTTGTTATGAAAAGAAGACATTCCTTTCACCTTTATGGCTCTGGGGCTGTTTCAGGAACACAGGACAAAAGGCCAAATATTATTTAAGAAAAGATGGTCCTATTGTTCTTGTCACTTAGGAAATTCCAGGTTTTAGGAGCTCTGTGCCAGAAAGTGAAAGCTTAAATAGGTGTTTATTTCTTATTGTAAATCATGCTGCCACACCACCACCAGGGGGCACTCTCCTAAACGATAGGTAGGGTTAGGCGCGTCGGTGCAATTCGGTGGTGGGGAGGGATTGAGGGAAGGCAACGCCCCTCAACCCAGTGCTGTCGAGTGGAGGGGCGACACGGAGGGCCCAGGGGCCGGGCTGAGGGGACTCACAGTGGGAGAAAACTCAGGAGCCCACAGAATGGGGGTGCTGACGTCAAGCCTCAACCTGGCACCGCCTGCGTCCCCCTTGCCATCACTACACTGTCATTGTCAGATTGTGGGTGTGACAGGCTCCACCCAGCCGGCCCACTTTCATCTCTGGCATTTCAGTTTGCTGATGTAACATTTACCCAGAACACAGGGTTGGTCTCCCCTCGACTGCCCCCCACTTGATTTCCTTGGGTTTGTCTCTTCATTGTTTTTCTTCTTAAAAGACTAAAACCAAAGACAAGCACCTGTCTTTTATGCTCAGCTGAAATTTTGCAGCTGGTGGTGATGGAGGTGGGGTGGTGGAAGGAGGTGCCTTTGGGAGAAGGGACATGGAGAAACAGGATTACTGTGCTAGCTGAGGCGTGCTAGCTGAGGATGGTGAGCCCTGCCTCTGGGGGGAAGCACCCCCTTGAAAATACGGGGCCTGGGGAAGGGTGCAGCTTGTGGCAGCAGCCAGGAGCCCTGGGCCATCCAGACAACACCCAAGCTCTGAGAATGCGCTGGCCTTGAGGGCTGGATTAGTGTCACGCACCACAGCTGACTGGTACGTGGTCCGGGCACAGACTAGACATGGGGTTAGGCCCCTCACCGCTCCCACTTCTCCAGCAGGGAAAGTGAAGCAAGCAAGAGGACTGTGGGATGCTGGATCATAGGACACTGTTGCTCTTCGAGGGACATCCATGTCGAGATGATAGGGGCAGGAAAAATCTTGGCTATGTTCTAGAAACTGACAGGTCAACACGGTGTGAATTGACCTGGGGTGGGGGTAGGGGTGATTCAGATGAGCTGGAGATGAGGAGGAGGCAGGAACTGGATCACAGCACCTGAAGGCCACTCCATGGAAATTTATTATGCTTTGTCTGTCTAGCATTTACCCTTCTCTCCTTTGGGGTGTGTTGCGTCCCGCACGACACAGGCAGTGGGTGAATGGGAAGGGCGGCGCAAGGTGGTGAAACACAGCAGCCAAAAATGAGTTTCAAGCAGGGCCAAGGGGCTCCAGCCTCACAGACTGAGGCCTCGAATCCAGCCACCATATAACTTTTATTGGTCAGCACACAAGGAAGTGAAACTGGTTATTCCAACGTCTGGGTGTCGTTGCCTAAGGGACTGCCTTCCCACCCCCCCCCACGCCCCTGAAAGTCCCCATTGTGTTTCAACATGCATTGTATCTCTATAAGAACATATAGCCCCAAGGACTCAGTGTGCCGAAATCACACTAGGGGGTTGACTCAGTACTTAAATTGTTTCTGTTGGCACATGACCGATATTGTTCTTTCAGGTCACCTTGGGAGCAGCAGGGGACATAGGCAGCCAGGGAGTTGATAATTAACCTCAGAGATGGTGAGGGGCTGTGCCTCACCTCTGTAGAGCCCAAGTTCTCTCCTGTTGGCCCCTATGTGTCTGTGCCTGTCTCAGGTTGCTCCTCCCTTGAGGACTCTTACCTGTCATTGACTAACCAGCCATCCTCCGGGGCCATACAGGGTGATGTGAGGTATTCTATACCCCCGTGGCCTCCACACTTAGCTCCTGCCTTAGGAAGTCATGGGGAATGCATGGGGGGACAGACGGTTTGGCAGTTGGAAGGCAACAGGGGTGGAAAGAGGAAGGTGGAGGGGCCCAATTCTCTCTCATTTGGCTAGGATATGGCACTTGGCCTGACGTGGCTGACTGCTCCCTCCTGCCCTAGACTGCGAGTCTCAAGTAGCCAAATATGAGAAGAAAGTCAGGTCCCCTCCAGGTGTGATAGAAGATGAGGGGCCTAGAGTCCTAGCTAGTCCGGTCAATAGAAGCTTCTTGTTTGTTTTCCAAACCTAAAATCTGTTATCAATTCTGGGGCCTCAGTATCCTCTATTAGAGTCTTTTTGTTTTTAAGCTACCCTGAAGTGGTACGAGAGGACATGGTCTGAGTGTCATTTTTAAAGACAATTCTGGGTGCTGTGTGGAGAGCGAACTGTGGGGAGGCAAGAAAAAAGTAAGACACCAGTTGGGAGGCTCCAGGCCAGGTGTGAGATGAGGTGATGGTGGCGATGGAAACCAAGAGTTCAAGATGTATACTTACTTGGATATGGATTTTGTGATAGATTGCATGTACGGAAAAAACAACCAAGGGTTTCTGACTTGAGTACTGTGTGGACAGGGGTGGTATTTACTGAGCTGGAGAAGACTGTAGAAGGAAGAGATACGTGTGGGGGAAGGTAGAATCCTTATTCCTTGTTGAAATTTTAGATGTGAGCTGCTATGTCAATGAGGGTCTCAGCAGGAAAAGAGAACTTTTGCAGGTAGTTCAATAGAGGGAACATGCAGAACCATTTACTGAAAAGACTAAAGCAGGAAATGGGGAAACAGCCGATGGATGGAGGTACAGGCAAAGGCAAAGAGGTAATGGTACCAGCCCAGGGTCTAGGGCTGCCCTGTGGGAGCTGGGATGTAGAGGAGCTGCCCAAGGGGCCTCCAAGGCTGAAACTGAGACTGTAGAGGGGACAAACTGGGGGAGCTGGCAGCTAAGCAGCTGCTGGCAGAGACCCCACAAGTGAGAGAGAGAAAGAGAGAGAGAGAGGAGAGAGAGAGAGAGAGAGAGAGAGAGAGAGAGAGAGAGAGAGAGAGAGAGATTACTGTGACTTCTCCTTTTCTCCCTCCCACCAGTTCTCCAGGACGCGGCTTCCTTTGCCTGAATCTGATAGGAAGCCAGCAAAGGAGCCTGGGAAATGTAGTTTTCTAGGAGCTGCTGCTCTGATACAGAGAAGAGCAGAGGGCGGGCAAAGCAGGCAGGGGTCAGCACAGATATCTATTGAAAGTCACTGTGGCGGTTTAACTTGCCTCCCTGCAGAAATATTTGTATTTTTAACAGGCCCTTTTCAAAGCAATATATCTCTAATGAGGAGATTCAGGTACCAGGGACAGGAGAGTTGAGGGTCTCTTCCAGTTTCCCTGCAGAGATACTGGATGTGACCTTTTATTCCATCATGGACAGGTCCACCTTGGAAGTCAGAACTGCCCTTGTTGGAGAAAGCCACCCCAGCCCCTCGTCACCTTCAGCCTCCATCCCCAACATCTCTCCTCTGCCTTTTTCAAGGAGATGGATACAGCGAACTTGTCAGAAACCTGCCTCCAGGATAAAGAGAAGGAGGGGAAGGTGATTAGGAATCCCATGAAGTGGTGATGGCAGCAGCTGCTGAATGTGGAAGATGGGATCCTAATTATCGCTTGGACAGGCAGGGAAGTAAAGAGTCCTCAGAGCCGAGCTAGAGATCAGACACTCGTGTCAGGGCGGGCTGCCGCCTGCCCGCTAAGAACCCCGGTCCCTTCGCAAGGAGGAGCCTCTGATTGCGAGGAAGGACATGGTCACTAAGGGGAACTCAGCCCAGAGGGAGAACTGGTTCCAGAGAGGGACTAGGGGGGCTGAGCCGGAGAGCTGTGTTCTGGTTTCGGCCTGGAGAACAGGGGCTTTGAGGGGGCTTGGGGATCCCCGCCTCTCAGGGCCCCAGTTTTCTCTTCTGTAGTAACCAGCTGCCTCCCACTTCTCCAGTCTTCATGGACTGGGCTTCCTTCCATGCCCACACAGTACTCTGAGCCCCGCACTGCCTGCAGGATGTCCAATCCCATGCAGTTTCCCCTCCAAAGGAGTTCTGGGGACTCCCAAGGAATTCTTGCACATTCCCCAAATCCGTGGTGGCAGCTCCACCAGCATCTCACTCTGGATGAGAGCTGTTCCTGGGCTCTGCCCTCAGCCTTCTCACTGTGGGCATTCTCAGGTCATTTATTTCCTTCTCAATCCCTTCCCTCCAAGCTGGGAGACAGGCCTCATTCCTGTAATTCACAAAGCCTGGCTAAGACTAGGCTCTGGGGTTTAAGCAAACTTTACTTGGGACTTAGTCAGTGGTAAAGTAAAATGGGTTAGCAGGTGCCCCAATCCTGGGGTCTAAAGGCCCCGTGCCTCCATGGGCACCTCCCAACCCATTCTCCCTCAAGACAGCTCTTTGCTTAGCTTGGACCTCATACCATGGGGCTGCTCATGCTGTTAATGAGCATGTGCCTTTGGCCATGGCCCTGTGACCCAGAGCCCAGACCTCTTCCAATCTCTGCTGGGCTGTAAGAGAGAGAGAGAGAGACAGAGAGACAGAGAGACAGAGAGACAGAGACAGAGAGACAGACAGAGACCACAATGCCTCCAAAATCATGTGTTTCTCATCAGTTCCATCTTCTCTAGTCTAGAAAAGGAGTTTGGCTACACTTTTACACACACACACACAAAACTCTACTAAATTACTTTTTCCCAGTAAGAAGAGCTCTCTTTCCACAACTTGGGTCAGATAATTGCTGACAGCTTTGTTATGTAAGTTTGTTCACCGTTCTGGACATTGAAGTTGCAGAAATATTGGGGCTCAGCTTGGTTAGAATCCCTATTCATGTGAATAATGGGGATCAGAAGATCTACCTTGCTGAGTATTGACTATATAATGAATTAAAGAGTCTGGGGTATGTAGTAGGTCCTCAGTCAATGCTGAAGTATTGTCCCCATACTTCAATGGTATTAATACAATGACAATAATAGAAGTTGGGGAAAAGAAGGCCATACTGGGGGGTTTTGGGTGCCTCTCCCAACTCTGAATACAGCAGCACGGAGGAGGGGGTGGTTTTCCGGGTGAGGACACAGGGGCATGGGAGGGGCCAGATCAAGCATGGTGGGTGTGGGGCCAGCCCGTGGTTCAGTGTGCTCCCTGGAGGTCCTCTATGGATCACTGAAAGGCGTAGAGAGCTGGGTTCACGTCCAGACCCTCTCCCTCCCGGCCTTGGGTAAGACACGACCTGTCTGTGTCTCGCTTTCATCAACTGCTACCTGGGCTTGTTAACACCACTCAACCCCGCTTCACTCCTTGGTTGGCCTGAGATTCAATGAGATGTGGACGTGAAAGTATTTTTCCAACTTAACTACCATCTCTGCCGAGGACAAGCTCGAGTATCTGATTCAGGTTTGAGTTGCCAACACCCGGATGTGGGACACAGCCCGGCCTCACGGGGTTGTGTGAACCGAGGGGTCATAGGGCCCGATGCGCGTGTGGAGGGTTTTGAGGCTCGGAGGCCTCCCTGGAGGTGCAGCAGGAGCGGTGTGGGGCCAGTTCCTGTGGAGAACCTGCCACAGCTGGTTGCTGTGTGTGTGGTGTGTGGTAGGGAATGGCCTCATTTGCACCTTGTGACATCATGCCACCTGCTGCAGCGCATTAGGAGGCAACTCGACTCTCCCAGGACCTGCCCCTGCAGGGTGGCGCTCTGGGCACTGTTGGGTTGAAATTTGGCATCAGCCCAGTTTTCTTTCTGCCTGACCCACCCTCCCTGTGGGTAGGTGCCGACAGCTTTGCTTTCCCAGCCTCCTCTTTCTTAGTCTGCTTCAAGGAGGCCAGGTGGGGGTCCTGCTTAGGATGGAGGGGGGCTCTTCACCCCACTCACCCCTTTTGAGTCCTCACTTTCTTCCTTTCAGGGCCGGCCATGCCAAGGCCTCTCTCTGCCATCAAGGTCAGTACTGATACTCTCTGAGAACTTCTCCAGGGGTATCTAAAAGGGGGCTCAGGGAGAGGGCAAAGCTTAGCCCACAGCGATGGCCTCCCTGGGGGAGGAAGGAGGACAGACAGGAGAGAGGGGGAAGGAATGCAATGGCCGTGGGGGTGGGATGCAGGCAGGTTGCCGAGAGAAAGAAGGATGGAGAACGTACAGAGGGGGCAGAAAACCAAGAAGTTGGCAGTGTCTCTTGATGCCACCTGGGCCTAGAATGGTCTCCAGAGTGGAGTTAACCCTGATTTTGGGAGACTCCCATGCATCCTGCTTCTGCATATTTATAGCCACGTGATGGGTGACCTGCAGGTCTGGGCAGCTGGTGCCTTGTCACTGGTATTATGCCATTCAGATCCCTGCCACTGAGGAGAGGTCTGTGGGCACTGGGCCTGGCTCCAGGAGGGCTCTTTTCACTCCCTCTTCCTCTTCCCCATGTGTCTGGCAGCTCGTGGCTGAAGCTCTGGAGGGAGGGTTTAGAGATCCTCCCAGGCTAGATGGGTGGTCACGAGAATGGGGGGCAGGGAGGCATGGGGCTGAGGTTCCTGAGGTCACAGCCTGTTACCCTCCTGAGCCCCCATCTCCAGGCCCAGCCTCCTCTCCTGTTCTCACAGGGCCTGCGGCAGGAGCGGAGTGGGGAGTTTCCGGGTGAGCCTGCACCCGGCCTGCAGAGCTTCCTCAAGTTCAAGCACAGAGTCAGCATTTCAGGGCCAGTCCTATGTGTCCCACACAGCTGGGAGAGTTCACCCTGTGGAAGTCTGGCCAGCCCTGACCACCTCCCCAGAGGAAAGAGGTCTGGATTTGGGTTCTGCAGGGCCCCTGACTGGTCGTTTGATCTCAGGCCCATCACTGCTCTCCCTGGACTCATTTCCTCTGCTGCCGGGAGGCCATACTCCTGCCAGTGTGGCTCTCAGAGACTCCAGGCCAGAGGGGCAGGCGGGCAGGGCAGTCAGAGCTCCTTCTGAGAGCTCCTACTGAGGGGCAGAGCTGCACGAGGGCTGCTGCCCGGGGAACGATGGAGAGGGACAGATGGCCTTTAAGGACCTGCCTGACCCTGTACTCCTGCCTTGGCTTCTGCCTTTCCCTCTGTCCACCAAAATCCAAATCTCTCCTCTAGGAAGCCCTCTTTGATTGTACCAGCCCTTTCTGCCCTCTTTTCAATGAATACCAGGCTGAATGCCCATTCCTGTGCTGCAACAAGGAAAGTGAGGGTCAGTTATGGGGGCTGAGGCTTTAATTATACATATTTTGCAAAGAAATATTATAGAGCAGGTTGTGGGCAGAATCTCACCATCCTAAGCTCCTCCACCCAACTGGATCATGTGCCTGGACATGGACCAATCAATCAGCTTTGGCTGGGGAAATAGGGTGGGGTCACATGATATGGTGGTGCCACCACAGCCCTGTGGTCAAGCTGGGAATCTCTGAGCATACCCATCCCTCCCTCTCCCTTTCCCTTCCTGAGGCCAGGGGTCCACACGGGGTGTTCTCCGGGCCCACTTCCCACCGTATCCCAACCCAAGACCCTATCGCCCCTCTGTGGGAGACCTGCCCTGCCTCCTTCCTGCTCTCCAGCCTCTCTTCTCTGCCCAGTCCCATCCAGTCCACCTGCATTGCTACCAAGACACCCTTCTGAAATGCAAAACTGAGGGTCTCATCTTTCTGCTTCAAAACTTGGAGGGCTCTCTGTGAAGTCACAGCCACTGAACTCCAGAGACAGGGACTTTCACCACCTGCATGCCACCTGTGTTTTCTGGCCTGACTCCAGTGCCTTCCATCCCTCCCATCCAGTGGCCTCTCTGTACCCCAGGCTTTTTGGTCCAGTTCCCTAAAAATGCAGGCACTGCTATTCTTCAGTCTTTGCTCACGCTGTTCCCCTTGGCTGGGGTCCTTCAAGGCTGAGTGAAAATGCCACCTTCTCTTTGGCAGCTTTCCCCAACTCCTCAGGTGGAATTAACTGCCACCTGTGCTCCCATTGTACCTGTAAACACCTCGAGTGTGTTCCCCCCTTCTTTCGATTAGTGCTATTTTATCCATCTCACTCTCCATTATGACTGTTCAGTGTGCAGACTGTGGGGAATGGGTCTTATTTATTTAAGATTTTGCCCTGCACACAGTAGGCACATAATATATGTTTGTTAGGTTGAATAGGTAATTGCCATTCCCACCATGCATGAATTGCATGTTCTCCTCTAAAACCTTAAAAATTGGTAAAAAAAAAAAATACCTATGGGCTTTTAAACATTTATAACCACAAGGAAGTGGATAAAAAGCCAAAGTCTCTATGCTCCTCTCCCTCCCAACCTAACCCCCCAGCACAAGCCTGTGAACAGCGGGAGTGCTCTCTGCAGGCCGCAGTTCTTGGAGCTGACGCCCCTCCCCGCAGCGTCAGCCTTTGTGGGAATGCAGGTTCTGATTCTACTCCAGACCTGCTGGGTCTGCAGCTCAGGGCCCGTGCCCAGCACCGCCTCTGGCTGAGAACCACTGGGGGCCCAGTCCGAGAACCAGCTCAGTTAGTGCTGAAGCCCCTGGGCCCCGGGACGCCCCCGATGCCCCTGGTCCAGCCAGGCGGGGAGGTGTGGCGGGCACAGCCTCAATCACAGACTTGCACATTTTGTTTTGGAGGAAAACCTTAAAGTCAGCTCATTTCCTCGCCTTTTGCGTCCTTCAACCACAGTGGATGGCAGAAGGAGGAGTGTGGGCTGCAGTCCAGTGCCCTCCCCTGGGGCCGGGGTAGGGGGTGTCGGGCAGGGCTCTGGCTGGACCAGATGTAAGGCAAGTCAGTGTACTTCTCACATTTCAAACAGGCGGCTGTTTTCTAGATATTCTCCAATGTGTCCAAGCAAACTATGTGAACAACAACTGCCGTGACCAGCGTGGGGAGATCGGAACCGGAGGGGAGGCGAGGGGAATTGAGAAAAACACACAGACACACACACAGACACACACACAGACATAACAGACAGCAAAGCTGGGACCGGTGGTTCCCTGTGCTCTGATGGAGACACAGAGACCCTTCAGGTCTGCAGCGGGTTTATTCTATATCCCAAGAGCAACAGGGGGTGTAACTTCTTAATTGGAAACACAGTTGTCAGTCCCCATCCTTACATCTTGAGTCAACAACTTTACGATTCCTCTGCCTCCAGGCCATGTTGCTTTCCTCCTTCCCCTCAGCCAGCCAGAAACCACATCCTGAACGGTGTCCTTGTTCACCAGGTTTCCGGCAGCCTTGCAAGACTCTTGAACTTTGGACTCCAAATACACAGGTAGCCCTGCTGTCAGTCCCCAAAGGGTTAAAGCCAAGCCCGCTGTAAAGAATTACAGCCAGGCCCACTGTAGAGGGTTAAAGCCAGGCCCGCTGCCCAGACTTGACCTTGGTACAATCAGTCCATGTCTGGGGCTGAGGAATTCCTGGGGCTGACAGTTACTGCGCATGTGCTGCCTTATGTAACCCTGAAAACCCAAACAACTGCTACTGGGCAGATGCGCCAAGATGCCACTTTTGTTTGAATACGTATATATAGTCCCACGTGCACATTAAAGTGACTTGCCTGCTGGCTTGTTTATGGTCCCCTATGTCGGCTACACGTGTGTTTTTTCAACTGGGTGTACCACCGCCGGAACCTGCCCTGCCTGGAAACCTTGGCAATGACACTGGCTGAACCCATTTTCTCAATAGACTTGGGTTCAGGCTCAAACACTGCCCATAGACAACAACAAAAATCTGTGTTCTGAGCAACCTGAGGTTTGTGGTCCAGAAAAGGGAATTTCATGGGGGACATGCCACCTGTTTCCAGGCTTCCAAGGGGAGAGGATGGGACCCCACAGTGGTATGAAAGGACGTACTTGTCCCCTGCGCTTACCCAGTGCAGAACATACCACCGCCAATCAGCTGCCTGTGTGACCTGGGTTTGTAAATCAGGGTGAAGGGACACTCCACTGCTTAAATTCGCTCTTTGCAAGAACAGGATGTAGCAGGCATTTATTCAGCAGCTAGTAATACTACGTGCCAGGCACTGGTCCAGACCCCGGGTGCAGCAGTGACAGAAACAGGCAGAAACAGCCAACTGGATGAAGTTTACATTGTAGGTGGGAGAAATAGACAATAAAGAAATAAAGACCTCAGATACTCGTACATAGTGTCAGACTAGGCAGTCGGCCCTGCAGAGGCATAAAGCAGAGCCGGGTGGCCGGGTGGCCGGGTGGCCGGGTGGCCTGGTGGGCGGGCTCTCAGGACGCAGCCAGGAGGTCAAGCCCTGGAAACATCTTTCCAAATGTTCTTCCCAGGAGCCAGGGCCAGTGCCAGGCTCTGCCCATAAGGGGCTTCTGGTATGTTTAGAGAAAGAGATAAAACTGGCCGTGGGGCCCTGTGTGATTCTTCCTCAGACAGGATTCCGTCTATAAGCTGGCTCTGGGCAGGTCAGGGAAGGTGGGAGTCGGTAGATTGGAGGGTTCAGAGTGGGCTTCCTAGAGGAGGTGGGGTCCAGGCTGGGCCTTGACAATGAGTAAGTCACAAATGCACGGGAGGGAGAGGACACTCCAGGCCAAGGTATAGTGTATGCCAAGATGTGGCAGGGGCTGCCAACCTGCCCCAGCCCCGTGCAGGAGGGGAAGGGCTGCCCCAGCCCCACTGCCACTCAAAGCCCAACCCATACCTGATCGTCACGGGCGTTGCCAACACAGAGCCCTTGCAAATTGTACCCTGTACAGATGCTGAACCCCCACTGCTCTGGTGCCTTGTACAGGCCCGTGGTACCAACCTCTACCCTGGGCAGTGCAGTGATATCATCTTTTTGTTCCTTCCTCTTCCCTCCCCACTGCCAGCCTCACCTAACAAAGAACTATGTCCTGCAAAAGTCTAGAGAAAGTTTCCATTGGAAGGTGGGTGGGCTACAGGAAGGCCGATGTCCATCCACTTCTCTTTCCTTCAAGGAAGCCCCTAAATGTCATTCCATGAGCCTCACCTGTTTCCTGGATCATTTGTCTCTTGGGGACCCACAGGCAAGTCTGGCCACAGGGCCTGGGACTGAAATATGGCCCCAGGCGTGGGGGGCTGTGGGTGGCCCAGCCTGATGAAGATGGCCAGGCCATTACTTAACCATCCTCATAGGCTTTACGCTCTCAGTGGTGACACTTTTGCTGCGATTGCTTAAAAAAGCAGTCGTGACACCTCCCCTGGTCATTTTTCTACTTTTTCATCATAAAATGAAAAGGCAGACGTTTCCCAGAGGATTGCAGCTTGATCTCATTTCTCCCTAGTGCCTCAGAGCCTGGGATGGGAGGAGAGATGCTATGCCCCCGGCCCACCCACCCCTGCTACTACCCTGGTCCCCTCCCCACCACCCCCTCCCGGCCCCTCCTCCCCCCTCACACAGGCTTTCTCGGTGCTGTCCTCTAGTCGTGACTCCTGCTGCATTCATTTATATTCAGGGTTCCTTGACTCAGCCCTCTCCTCCTTTCCCCTCTCCTTTTCAGTCCCCCCATTCCTCCCTAACCCCACCTCTCCCCTCAGCCCCTCCTTCTTCCTCCCACTTTTCAAGCCCCTCCCCATTTTGCAGGTGAGCAAACAGAGCCTTAAAGAGAAGGAACTTGCCCAAGGTCACATAGGTCATCGCCAGGTGCTATGGCTACTGTTCTTGTCATCCGCAGCGGAGGGTCTGGGTGACGGTCCCTCCAGCCAGGCTGTGTTGCAGTGTCTACCTGGGAAGCCACGCGTCTAGCTGGATCACAGCCTTGCTCTGTGGGCCATCAGCTTTGGTGCCACCTGGGAGCCGGTTAGAAACGCAGAGTGTCAGGTCCCACCCAGACCTTCTGAATCAGATCCAGCATTTCAACAATATCCCCCCGAAGGCTCATGGGCACGTGAGAGTTTGTGCTGGAGTGTCTTCAGGCGGGGGTCCTCATCCCTCCAGTCTTGCCTCCAGCTGGGCGCACTGTATAGCTCTCAGCCATCAGGGAATGTATGCTCACAGCCACTCGGCAGCCCCCCTTCGCCCCTCTTCTGCATCAGAGAGAGCATTTCAGAGTCCCCACTGGGCTGCCTGGCCCAGAGGGGGCAGCAGTGGGCAGGGCTCGGCTGATTGCTTCTGGGTCCCCTGGTGGTGATTATGCCTCAATAAGTAAGGGCTTGGAGACGTTTGGAAACCAGAAGCTGGCATCAGCGGGCTGGGCCTTCCACCTCCTTCCTGACTGCAGGTCGCTGAGGCGGCTGTGGCCTGGGCCAGGCCACTGTGACGGGCAGGGCTGCATCCAAGTACAGTCTGGAAGCAGGGGCAGGATGCCCAGGGGGTGGCTGCGAGCTGGGATCCTGCTCTGCGAGGCCTCCCAGGTCCAGCTGCTTAAGCCCCGGTGAGTCTCAGGCCCCAGCTGAGGCCTGGGGGCAGTCCTGGCAGGAGAGGTCATCTGCCCACCGGGAGCCCACAGGGAAGGCTGTTCCCAGCCCTGTGGCGAGTGTACCAGGGTGGGAAGGGACAGCTAGCTGTCTTCTCAGCCAAACCCTTCATTTGACAGGAAGAAACAGGTCCAGACAGGAGCAGGGACTGGCTAAAGTCACACAGTTTTATCTCTGGAGGGTAAGATAATTGGGGTATAAATGGCATCCCCCATCAGTCCCCAAATCCGGGAGTTGCCCTCCACGCACCTTTTCTTATTATACCCTGTGACAGATTATTGAGGCTGAGAATTCTCTGTCCTCCTGCTACTGAAGGGCAAAGGGTGGCACCTAATCCCCTAGCCCTGGCGAGTCGATGGACAGTACAAGGTGGTAGAAATGATGTTCTGTGATGTGAAGCTGCAGCAGGAGCCTTACAGCTTCCACCCTGGTTTCCTGGACCTCACGCTCCTTTTACCCCGCTGCCTGCCGTGTTCTGAGAGGCCCGAGGAGCCCTGGGAGAGGCCCGTGGGAAGAGGACCCAGGTCCTCAGCCACCAGCCCAGGCTAAGCTCCCAGGCACCGTCACACACACCTGCAGTGACTGAGCCATCTGGGAAGTGATTCCAGCAGCTCCAGTCAAGTGGCCCCAGCCAAGGGCACGAGGAGCAGATGAGCCTTCCCGTGAGTTCTGCCAAATCGCAGACTTAGGGGCAAAATAAAAATCAGTGTGGTCGTTGTAAGCCACCGAGTAGTCGGGGTGGTTGGTTGTGTAGCAGTAGATAACTGGAACACACCCTGAATCCAATCAGTGAGCAGATCTTGTCAGCTCTGCCTTCTACATATATCCCCCCCCACCCCCAAACCTCCATCACCTCCTGCTTGGAAGGTAACGTCGGCCTCCTACTGGGCCTCCCACTGGGCCTCCTACTGGGCCTCCCACTGGGCCTCCCACTGGGCCTCCTACTGGGCCTCCTACTGGGCCTCCCGCTGGGCCTCCCGCTAGGCCTCCCTGTCTCCGGTGCCTCCCCCACCCGCTCCGGTCTGTTCTGCTAAAACCCAAGTCAGATCAGTCCCTCCTGCGGAAACCTCTACTGGCTCCCCGGTTTACTCAGCACGGATGCCAAGGTCCTTTCCATGGCCATCCTGCAGGATCTGATGCCACTTTTTGCTTGGTCCTCACCTCCTCCTCCTCTGTCCTTGGTTCCCCCCACCCCAGCTGCTAGCCTGCCTGTGACCATCCCAAGTTTACTCCTGTCCTGGGGCCTTGCACTCCAGCTGCTGTGGAGCCTGCAGACATCCTGCTGGTACTCTCCTGCACTTCACTGGGGTCTCTAGTCACATCTGCACAGAGGGATGTCCCTGACTGTACTACACAGCATTCCCATCCCTCCCCAGCCCCTCATCCTATTGTCCCTTTCCCCGGGGCACTCAGCTCAGACATTGTGTTCATTTTATTATCTCTCTTGTGACTAGAACACGGACTCCTGCAGAACAGGGGCTGAGTGCCCGCATCCAGCTGAGTGTCGGCCCGCAGTGGGTGCTGGGTACATGTTTGTGGAATGGGGAACTCAGAGAGCTGCCTGGGTGGGCGGGGAGCCCTGTGGGCCTGGGGAGCTGCCAGTGCTCTTTTGGAGCCCTGGTGCCTCTCCTCTGCAGACTACACTTCCCAGGGCCCCTTGCTGTGGACTCCTGGCTCCAGTTAGAGGAGGGAGCATAATAGGGATCCCAGGCCACACTGCCCAGTGGCCCCCATCCTCCCCAGCACCCAGCATCTCCCTCGGGGCCTTGCTTACCCCTGCCCTTGTCCCTGCGATGGCTTCCTCCTCCCACCTCTGCTGCTTGTTGAAATCTCACCTGGTTGTCAGGGTTCAGACCTCAGTGTCATCCTCGTGCCACCTCCTCCACCAGGAGTCTGCTCATATGGCCATTTGGAAGTTCACGAAGGCTCTGGGGACCAGCGAGAGCAAGAGCCTGGGTGCGGAGTGAGGCCAGGCCAGGGAGACTGTCCCCAGGGAGCCCTCCTCAGAGCTGTCCCAGCTGCCTGCGGTCAGACAAGTTCCAGATGTGCTTCTCCTCCTCGCTGAGCTCAGCAGTCCTGGCTCCCAGCCTTACCTCTCCTCCGGGGCAGCACTCTCTTAATTCCCAGGTGTTTGACACTGCAAAGAACTGACCTCATCTGGGCCCCCACAGGGCTGATCCTGTCACTTGGAGAGAGTGCCAGGCCCATGTGAACACTTTCAAAGGCCTCAGCTTGCTCCGCAGCCCCAGGCCCTCATCCCCAGCATGTCCACAGCTGCATGCAGTGTACCTGCTTCCAGCTACTTCCCCTGCCCCCCAGCTTTAGTGAGAAATAACTGACATGCATCACTGTAAGTTTAAGGCAGACAGCATGGTGGTTTGACTTACACATATTGTGAAGTGATGGTCACAGAGGTTCAGCTAACATCCATCTTCTCACATGGATACAATGAGAAGAAAGAGAAAAGGGGAAAGGAACGCAATTTTCTCCTTGGGATGAGGACCTTAGCATGCCCTCTCCCAGCAACTGTCCGATCCGTCCTCCCCGCAGCCGTTAGCTCCAGTCTTCATGTTACACATTTCGTCCCTAGTACTTATTTACCTTGTAAGTGAAAGCTTGCACCTTCTGACCACCTTCCTCCAATTCCCCTGACCCTGACCCTGCACCTCTGGTGACCACAAGTCTGATCTCTTTTTCTATGCATTTTTTTTAGAGTCCATGTACAAGTGAGATCATCTAGTATTTGTGTTTTGCTGTCTGACTTATTTCACTTAGCATAATGCCCTCAAGGTCCATCCACGTTGTTGCAATGGTAGAATTTCTTGCTTTTGTTTTGTTTTATACTGAATAATATCAGCTGCTTTTTGCTTCAGAAGGAAGTTGTGGCCTCTGGCAGATAATGTCCGCAGAGTGCTGGAAGCAAACCTCAGCCCTGAGTCTCTTAAAATAATCTTCTGTTTGGCTCCTGAACTTGGTTCTGCTCTTCATCTGCCTGCAGGAGGCCTTGGGATGGCCTAGATCCTGAAGCTGTGCTGTGAAAACCTTATGCGGGAGGTACTAGAAGGTTGTCCAGATTCTGTCCCCTCTCAGCCTCCCCAACCTCCAGATGGAGAGGGGACATCACCGCTCAGGTGGCTGCAAAGAACTGACCTCATCAAACCCGAAATAATATTCGTTTAACGGTAGCCATTCTTTTAGGCACTGTGAAGGGAAAAATGCCGCTGGTTAAATCAGGCTAAACCATTGCTTGTTAAACATACCCCAGTTTGGGGGATATAAAATGTGAAAGCAGATGTGCATCTTAGAAGAAATGCAGTCGTAGCCTAGGTGGAGAGCCCCTCCCGCTCGGAGCCAGTGGCTTCCCGGGAAGGGAGGGATGAAGGTCGCTTGGATCCACAGGCTTTTGCTCCCACTCTTGCCAGGGCTGTGAGAGAGAGAGGAGATGGAGCGGGTGGTGCTATCACCAGAGGGCGAGGGGAAGCAAAAAAGATCCTGTCAGCAGAAAGTAGAAAGCAATCTGCCACCCACAGAGCCCTCAGCATAACAAAGTCACAAGCCCACGCCTTTGTCTCGTCAGCCCAGAGCAAAATGGGTGGCCTCAGCCCCAGCCCCACTGATCTGAGTCAGGGAGGACCAGTAAGTGGGAGGGGACTGTCCTAACCCCTCCCCTGATTACTCAGCTCCCCTGTGATCAGAGATAGTCTCGGGCCCCCAGGACAGGAGAGAGAGAGGCTGCGGGAGGGAGGCCCAACCTCCGCTTTCTGAGAGGGAAACAGAAGCCTGCAAACTAGAGCTGCCAACACCAGCACAGGGAGGTGGGGTGGCACGGGAGGGACAGACGAGGGGGCAGGACCCAGAACAAGTGAAGAGAGGAGCATGCAGCTGCAGCTACAGGGACTCAGGTGAGATCTGCCGTAGGGAGGGCACTGGGCATCTCATTCTGTGCAGACGGTATGAGGTGGACCCCCAAGACCTGAAATTCTCTTCTGGAGGGCAGGCCCCTTGTAGCACAGGCTCCCCCCCGCCAGGTGAGTGTGCTAGGAACCTGTCTGCACCAGTGCACCAGCTGGTGGTGGTGTGAGAGGCTGCACTCAGCTTCGGTGAAGTTTTTGGGAGATGCTTTCAATGCGTTTGCCCATTTCGTGGTGGGTGACTTACACGGACCAAGTGCGGCACGACAGCGCGCCTGCCCACACCGCGCTGAGTGCTCAGGGATTTTTGACCAAAGACAGCATGACCCCATGCCCCACCCTTCCCAGTCACCCAATCTCACCCTGAGTGACCCTTTATTGTCCCCCCAGATGAAAACGGTCCTCAAAGGGAAACGTTTTTCCGATGTGGAAGAGGTGAGACAAAAGAACGGCAGAAGCACGAAAAGGCATCCAAATCGACGAGTTAAGCTGTTTTGGGCCGTGGAAAAGGCATCTCGATGGGTGCATTGCATCCAATGGGGAGCACTTTGAAGGTGACTGAGGTTTAAACATGTAAGGATAAATGCACACGTTTTATAAATACATTCCGTTTTTTTTTGTCCCCCCCGCCCCCCCCCCGCCGTAGCAGTCACCGCCCTGCCCCCCACCGCCTTCAGTGTCCCAGCGGTGGGGCATCGTGGCAGCCTGCAACTCCAAGGTGCACCCCTCTTCCTTGTGAGTGCTCTTGGCTGAAGGGAACCTCTTCTCTCAAGGTGACCCGATTTTCTGGAACAGCCTGCGTGCAGTGACTGGTGCACAGCGTGAAGACAGTCCCCTTGTCCCACGTTCCACAGGTGGCTGAGGCCTTCGCTCTGCCCAGACCGGCCCCATCGGTGCTGTTCCCAGGAGCCCTTCCCGGAACCCTGCACACGGACCCCTGTCTCCGGGTCTGTTTCACAGGGCCCTGGTCTGCTGCAGAGAGCGGGGTGAACGTTAGTGCTTGCACAGGGAGTGAGACAGTCCTGCTTGGAAGCTGGCAAGTGGCTCCAACAATCCCTGGAGACTCCTTCCCAGCCTGTGGGTCTTCTGAGCCGGAGGGAGCACTAGAGGGCTCCCCCACCTTGGGAATATCCTCCAGGTCAGCCCAGTGCCCTGCCCAGCCCCAGAGTCAGAGGAGACAGCAGATACGTGGACCATGGCAGGGATCGGGGGATGCAGATGGGGCCCAGGCAGGGGGGCTCAGGGACATTTGATAGGTAATACAGCTGCTGCGGGACCCCAAGTGTGACTGGGGGCAGTGCAAGCCCCCTTTCTGAGGTACAGAGGAGAGCCCATTTGAACTACATACAAAACCAGATTGACCTCTGTGTAGGCCTGTGTATGATTGCATGTTTATGTACATGAATGCATGTGTGCATACCTGTGAGTGTGCACTAGGTATGGGAACGCTTGTGTGTGCTTCATACCTGGCACGTAGCATGTGGTTATGAGTGTGAATGAATATATGCATGTAAGCGTGAGTGTGTGCAAACGGGCCCATGTGTTGATCAGTGTTCCAGTGTGTGGGTACAGACAACTCATGGAGGCAGCTCACCCCACTAGCTTCAGCCCCTTTCTCTCACCTTGGATCTCTGCCAATTCTGTGTTAAGACCAACTCCTTCTCCTTACATCTCAGTCTCCTCCAGGAAGCCTTCCTGGGTTAAGCCAACACAAGTTTCAAGCCATGCCTTCTTGTCATGATGAGTTCTCACCAAAATGATTTGCTTATCTGTATTCGCCTGTGTCCCCTTCAGATGGGGAGCTTCCTCAGGGTAGGGTTGTGTCTTACCCATCAGACTGGGAGGTCCCCAAGCATGGGAACTGCCCACCCCATCAGGCCAAGGTCTCCCCAAAGATGGGACTGGACTCCTCCTAACTCTGCCTCCCAGACTGAGCTCAATAAGCCCCAAGAAAAGGTGAGGAGCCGGGGAGCACACTCCCTATACCATGCTCAGTCCCCACCCTAGGTGACCTGTGTGGGTGGTCCACCCGAATGAGCTGTGGCCTGGGTGTCAGGACATCTGGATTTCATCCTTGACTCAATGTGACATGGGAAAACTTTTGCTTTTTGGTCCAGGGGCCCCATCTGTAAGGGAGGGGTTAGGTAGGTGGCCCAGGACAGCTCCCGGCCCTGCCCTTTTCCTACACAGCTTTGGTGATGTTCAAGAAGGGTCCTGTGTGGCCCCTTTTCATTCCCCCGACCCTAGCCCACCTGCACATCCCCATTCTAAGCTTGTCAGTTCACCAGCTGCCAGGGGCACCCTGTCCTCAGCTGTGTGCAGGGAACGGGGGGTGGTGTGTGTGTGGAGGGTGTGTCATTGGTCCACATGTCCTGGGTTATTACATTGAATAAGCTGACAAAAACCATCAGAAGATAGATGGTTTAACAGGAGATTAAAAACCAGCGAGAGTGGCTGGGGTTCTGACCCCGAGTCTCTGCATTTTTTAATTTAATTTCTTTTGCCGCTCAAATCGCAGCATTCTAAAATGATAAAAGTAGCTGTGTTTGCTCAAGGGTTTTATCATTAATTGATTTGGCTGACGTTTTCCCATAAGCTGTATCTTTTGGAACATGCTTCTCATTTTAACCCTCTAGACTAGGTGAGAAGGTGAGATGTGGGACCGTGGGGGCAGGAGTGGGAGCCTAGGGGTGTCCAGGAACGGCAGGGCAGGCATTTCCCCACAGGTCATCAGGCCCGGGCCTGCGCAGAAGCGCTGGCAGGAACTTGTCACCAGGAGCAGGCTTCTCCTCAGCCCTCTGTCTAAAGGGCCAGAACCTACACTGTCTCCCTGATTCTGGGTGGGCCAGAGCCTGGCAGGTACCCTGCAGAAGACTGGTGCCCCTCAGCTGTAAGGGCAGGTGTCTGGCCAGGTCTATCCCCTAAGTTCGTGCAATCCAGCATCATGCAGAGCCCCACTTGGGCCCCCACTTCCCTAACAGACCTGCGCCTCCCCTGTCCCTCCCACTTCCCCTCTCCATGGGGACCCTGTCCTGGGGAGGAGCCCACCACTGGCCTGTTTCACAGAGCACTTCAGGCCGGGCCTCCTCTCTGACAGCAGCTGGCCAGGGCTTTGACTGGATGACTAGAAAAGCCTCCACGGAAGAGTGGCTCTTGTATCTAACCTTGAAAGATGAGTAAGCTTTAAATATATTAGCATACCCCAGCTCAGAGGCAAGCACCGCAGCAGGAGAACAGGCAAAGGCACTTACAGGAGAGGACTGAATGGGGCATGATATGGCCAGCACTGTGAACAGGGATGTGCACATAAAATTTACAATGAGAGACGTTTTCTACCCACTGAAGTGACAAAATGCCTCTCTGTGAAGGATGTGGGGGGCAGGAACGCTCCGCCCAGCCTCGCTATCCCTACTTAGGAGCAGGCGTAAGCAGCACCTTGTAAAGGGTGAGAATGCCCTGCAACTCAGCTTCTGCACGATGGGCTGTCAGTCCCCAAATGCAAGCTCACCTGTGTGCACAGAAGAGCTGCAGTATTTTATGGGAAAAAATATTGTCCCTCATCTCAGCATTTTCTAACCAGAGAAAAGACAAAGTCAGGGATACTTAGAATTGGAATTCTCAACATGGTTATAATTAATGTCACATGTCATCAAGATGAATTAAATGCACACACATACTGTTTGTTGACAAAAAGCAAGGTGCAGAAAGTCTCATGTTATTTACTAAAATGTAAAAACATGTATACATGTTACATGTTACTTATGCATACATATGCAGGTAATACGTGTTTAAAATCACGCGTGGGAATGATACCGACAGAGAGCGGCTACCCTGGGAGAGTGGGGGGGCTCCATGAGGAAGCAGGGCGAAGTGTGCAAAGGATTTCAACTGTATGTGTAATGCTCTAGGGCAAAATAAAATAAAATGGGGGCTATTGGATATAATGTACATAGATGTGTGTTTTTGTGTGTACACTTACATATTTTATTGAAGTATAATTAACATATAACGTATTAGTTTCAGGTGTACGATATTTGGATATATTGGGAAACGATCACCACAATAAGTCTAGTTAACAGCCATCACCATGTGTAGTCACAGATGTTTTCTTGTGACGAGGACTTTTATGATGTACTCTCTCAGCAACTTTCAAATATGCAATACAGTGTTATTAACTATAGTCACCACGCTGTGCATTACATTTCTGTGAGTACTTATTTCATAATTGGAACTTTGTACCTCCTGACCCCCTTCAACCATTTTGCCCCACCTCCGCTCCCCACTTCTGGTAATGATCAATCTATTATCCATATTTATGCACTTGGTTTTTGTTTTTGCTTTATTTTTGGATTATACATTTAAGTGAGATCAGGTAGCATTTATCTTTTTCTGTCTGACTTATTTTGCTTAGCATCATGTCCTCAAGGTCCATCTATATTGTTGCAAATGGCAAGATTTCATTTTTTTTATGGCTGAATTTAACACACACACACACACACACACACACACACACACACACACACATTTTCTTTATCCATTTATCCACCAATGGACACTTAGATTGTTTCCATTTCATGTATATATTTTTAATGTCCTGCTGTTCACTTAACATTGTATAATGAACATGAAAACATAATTTTTAATGGTTGCATAATATAGGGATGTACCACATTTTATGAACCCAATGTCCTATGGTTACATATATAGTTTTCCGTTTTTTCCCACACTGCAGTGACCTTCCTCATACAAATTATTTCCTTGGGGCAGAAAACTGGGATTACTGAGTCAAAGATTTGAGTTATTTTTAAGGCTCTTGATAATTATTGGGTGAGAGTGTTAGTCAGAACTCTTTAGGTTGCATACAACAGAAAACCAGTTCAAACTGGCTTAAGTGAGAAGGGACATGAGTTGGCTTATGTTGCTCAAAAGGCCAAGGAAGGAAGGCTGCCTTTAGGGGTAACCTAATGTCCTCAAGGCTCTGCCCAACCCTCTAGTCCCCTTCTCCCTCTCCCTCACCTCTGCTTTCCTCCAAATCAGCTTCATCAAAGCTAGGCCCTCTCCACATGGCACAAGGTGGATTCCCCAGCAGCTCTTGGCTTCTACCATCTTCTATATTCGTTTCTTAGGACTGCGGTAACAAATTACAGCAAATTTGGCTTTGAACAAAAGTGAAAGAAGTGTATTCGTTCAGTTTTGGAGGCCAGAAGTCTGAAATCAATGTGTCGCTAGGGCTGTGCTTCCTCCTTCCAGAGGCTCTAGAAAGAATCCATTCCTGGCCTCTTTCAGCTTCTGGTGACTGTCAATTTTCTTGGCTTGTGGCTGCCTCTCTCTCTGCTTGGTTTTCATGACACTTTCTCTGTGTGCCCAAGCTCATTTACATGGATACTTGTGATGACATTTAGGGTCCACCCAGATAATTCAGAATAAGCTTCTCCTCTCAACGTTCTTAATTAATTGTATCTTTTGGGCATATAGAGTAATATTCACTTTTTAAAAATAAAAACAGTATTATAAAGGCAGCTATTTTATTTTATTTTAAAAATGATTTTAAATTTTAGTTGACATACAGCATTATATTAGTTTCAGGTGTACGCCATAGTGATTTATCATATATACCTACAAAGTGATCACCACATTGAGTCTAGTAACCATCTGTAACAATACATAGTTATGATGATGTCATTGACTGTATATATTCCCTATGACTTCACATCCCCATGACTTATTTTATAAGCAGCAGTTTATACCTCTTAATTTCCTTCCCCTTTTCTACCCATCCCCGTCCCTCTCACCTGGTGATCATCAATTTATTATCTGTATCTATAAGTTTGTTTCTGTTTCATTTTGTTTGTTTTGTTTTCTTAGCTTCCACATGTAAGTGAAATCATATGGTATTTGTTTTTCTTGTTCCATTTATGTCACTTAACACAATACTTATCACAAATGGCAAGATTTCATTCTTTTTCATATAGGAGTAATATTTTATTGTACATATGAGGGGACCCACAAAACCCCAGAATTTATTTATAAAAAGTTGTGTATTTATTCATACATGTTTAAACTCCAGTCACTTTAAAGTACTCTCCATTTGATGCAATACACCTACGAGATGATTTTTCCCCTGCTCAAAACAGTTTTTGAACTTAGCAAATTTGATGCCTTTTAGTGTTTATGCCATTCTCTGTTTCAGCTCTTCCACATCAGCAAAATGTTTCTCTGACAGATATTTTTCATCCAAGGAAACAAAAAAACATCACTTGGGGTGACATCTGGTTAATAGGGGGGGTGGGGCACGGGGGTCATGCCATTTTTGGTCAAAAACTGCTGACCACTTGGTGCAGTGTGGGCAGTAGTGTTGTCAGGCCTCACGTTGTTCCTGTAAATCACCCAACATGAAATGGGAAATGGGTTGAGTCTCCAAAACAATTCACTGAAGCTGAACACAGACTCTCACAGTGCTAGCTGGTACACTGATGCAGATGGGTTCCTAAAACACTCACCTGGTGGGGGAAGACTATACAGGGCCTGTATATAGAATATAATTTTGGTTTTTGGGGGTGGTTCCCCCCTCATATGTACCACATCTTCTATATCTATTCATCTATCAATGGACACCAAGTTTGACTCCTTATTTTGGCTATTATAAATAAAGGGGTATATATAGTTTTCAAATTAGTGTTTCTATTTCCTTTGGATAAATACCCAGAAGTGGAATTGCTGGATCATATGGTAGCTCTAGTTTTAATTTTCAAGGAACCTCCATACTGTTTTCCATAGTGGCTGAATTAGTTTACATTTCCCCCAACAGTCCATGAGGGTCCTGTTTTTTCCACATCCTTGCGAACACTTGTTATTTGTTGTTGTTTGATAATAGCCATTTGAAAGATGTGAAGTGATATCTCATTGCGGTTTTGATTTGAATATTCCTGATGATTAGTGATGTTGAGCATCTTTTCATATGACTATTGGCCATCTGTACGTCTCCTTTGGAGAAATTTCTATTCAGGTCTTCTGCCTATTTTTATTTTATTTATTTATTTATTTATTAAATTAATTTTTATTGTTAGACTTATTGGGGTGACATCTGTTAGCAAGGATTACACAGGTCTCAGGCATACAATTCTACAGTGCATTGTCAGCTTGTTGTATAATAAGTTCACCACCCAGTGTGAGTTCTCTTTCCATCACCTTATATTTAGCTTCCCCTCCCTCCTCTCCCACCTCCTCCCCTTTCTCCCCACCCTAACCCACTCATTCCTAAATAACCATTGAGCTATTGATTGTGTCCATGGGTTGTTTGTTTGTTTGTTCATTTCTTTTCTCTTTGTTGCTTTCAGTTTTATATTCCGCATATGAGTGAAGTCATACAGTTCTTTGTTTTTTCTGTCTGGCTTATTTCACTAAGCATGATGATCTCCAGCTCCATCCATTTTGTTGCAAATTTCTGCCTATTTTTAAATGGATTGTTTGTTTTCTTTTGATGTTGAGTTACATGAGTTCTTTATACATTGAATATTACACCTTAGCAGAGGTATTATTTGCAAATATGTTCGCTCATTCTGTAGATTGCCTTTTGGTCTCAATAGTTTCCTTCACACTGTGAAAGCTTTTTAGTTTGATGTAGTTCCCGCACCACCACTACCACTATTTTTTGTTTTGCTTTTGTTGCCTCTGTCCAAAGACACATATCCAAAATAATATTGCTATGACTGACATAAAAGAATTTACTATATTTTCTTCTAAGAGTTTTGTGGTGTCATTTCTTACATTTAAGTCGTTAACCCATTTTGAGTTTATTTTTGTATATGGTGTAATAAAGTGGTCTAGTTTTCTTTTATCCATGTTTTCCCAATGCCATTTATTAAAGAGAGTATCTTTTCTGCATTGTATATTCTTGCCTCCTTTGTCCTAGATTAATTGACCTTATAAGTGTAGGTTTATTTCTTGGCTCTGTATTCTGTTCCATTCATCTATGTGTCTGTTTTTGTACTAGCACCATACTATTTTGATTATTATAGCTTTGTAGCATAATTTTAAAACAGGGAGCATGATATCTCTAACTTGGTTCATCTTTCTCAAGATTTCTTTGGTTATTTGAGATCTTTTGTGGTTGCATATTGAAAAATGTGATTGGTATTTTTATAGGGATTGCACTGAATCTATAGATTGCTTTGGATAGTATGGACATTTTCACTATTTTGATTCTTCCAATCCATGAGCCTGGTGTATCTGTCCATTTATTTGTGTCTTGTTCAATTTCTTTCCTCAAGTCTGAAACTTTTTTGAGTATAGATCTTTTACCTCCATGGTTAAATTTATTTCTAGGTATTTTATTCTTTTTTTGGGGGGGGAGGGTGGTGAAACAAAGAGATAATTTATTGAGAGAAAGTACACTCCAGAGAAGTAGGAGCAGGATCAAGCAGGAATATGGCTCAAGAGCTATTTTATTCTTTTTGATGTAATTGTAAATGGAATTGCTTTCTTAATTTCTCTTTCTGATAGTTCATTGTGGGTATATAAAAATGCAACCAATTTCTGAATATTAACTTTGTATCCTGCTACTTTATTAAATTCATTTATCAGTTCTAATAGTTTTATTTATTTATTTATTTTGGTGGAAAGTTTGGGGTTCTTTCTATATAGCATCATGTCATCTGCAAATAATGACAGTTTTATTTCTTCCTTTCCTATTTGGATGCCTTTTATTTCTTTTTCTTGTCTGATTACTGTGGCTAGGACTTCCAGTAGTATGTTGAATAAAGATAGTGAAAGGGGGCGTCCTTGTCTTGTTCCCGATTTTTAAGGAGAATGCTTTTAGCTTTTCTACATTGAGTATAATATTAGCTGTAGGTCTGTCATATATGGCCTTTGTTATGTTGAGATATGTTCCCTCTATTCTCACTTTGCTGAGAGTTTTTATCATAAACAGATGTTGGATTTTGTCAAATGCTTTATCTGCATCTATTGATATGATCAGATGTTTATCTTTCATTTTGTTATGTGGTATATCATGGCAATTGATTTGCAGATATTAACCAAACTTGCATCCCAGGAATAAATCTCACCTGATCGTGGTGTATGATCTTTTTCATTTATTGTGGAATTCATTTTGCTAATATTTTGTTGAGAATTTTTGCATCTATGTTCATCAAGGATATGGGTCAGTAATTTTTATTTTTATTTTTTGGTAGTGTCTTTGACTTGTTTTGGTATTGGAATGAAGCTTGCCTCATAAAATGAGTTTCAGAGCTTTTCCTTCTTTTCAATTTTTTGGGATAATTTGAGAAGAATAGGTATCAGTTCATCTGTGAAGCCACCTGGCCCTGGACTTTTGTATATTTCTTCTAGGTTGTCCAATTTGTTGGCATGTAATTGTTCACAGTATTACCCTATAATCCTTTGTATTTTTGTGGTGCCACTTGTCACTTCTTTGTCATTTCTGATTTTATTTATTGGACCCTCTCTCTTTTTTTTCTTAATGAATCTGGCTAAAGTTTTATTTATTTTGTTTGTTTTTTCAAAGAACCGGCTCTTAGTTTCATTGATCTTTCCTATCATCTTTTTAGTCTCTATTTCATTTATTTCTGCTCTAATCTTTACTATTTCCTTTCTTTCACTCACTTTAAGCTTTGTTTGTTGTTCTTTTTCAAGTTACTCTATGTGTAAATTAAGATTGTCTATTTAAGGGTTTTTTTTTTTGTTTCTTGAAGTAGGCCTGTATTGCTATGGATTTTCCTCCTAGAACTGCTTTTGCTGTGTCTTAAAGATTTTCGATTGTTCTGTTTTCATTTTTATTTGTCTCAAGATTTTTTTATTTACTCCTTGATTTCTTCATTCACTCATTGATTGTTTAGTACCATGTTGTTTAGCCCTCATGTGTTTCCCCCTCTAGTTTTCTTCTTATAATTGATTCCTAGTTCTGTACTGTTGTGATCAGAGAAGATGATTGATATGATTTAAATCTTTTTAAATTTACTAAGATTTGTTTTGTGGCCCACCATAGGATCTATCTTGAAAAATGTTCCATGAGCACGTGAAAAAAGTGTATTTTGCTGATTTTGGGTTGGATGTTCTATAGATATCTATTAAGTTCATTTGTTCTAATAAGGCCTGTCATTTAAGGCCATTTCTTTCCTGGTTGATTTTCTGTCTGAATAGTCTATCCATTGATGTGAGTGGCATGTTAAATTCCCCTGCTATTAATGTGTTACTGTCAGTCTCTACCTTTATATATGTTAATATTTGCTTTAAATATTTAGGTGCGCTCTATGTTTGGTGCATAGATGTTTACAAGTGCTATATGCTTTTATTGTATTGATCTCTTTATTCTTATATAATGCCCTTGTCTCTTGTTACAGTTTCTGTTTTAAGTATACTTTGTCTGATATCAGTATTGCTACCACAGCTTTAATTTCACCTCCATTTTTATGAAATACCTTTTTTTAATCCCCTCACTTTCAGTCTATTTGTGTCTTTTGATCTGAAGTGAGTCTCTTATAGGTAGCATATGAACCGGTCTTGTTTTTATTTTTATTTTTATTTTATTTTTTTGTTTGTTTGTATTTTGGGTTTTTTTTTTTTTTTTGTATGTGGGTAGCTCCCTGGCTGGGAATTGAACCCAGGCCGCAGCGCTGACAGCGCCAGCGCCGAAGCCTTAAGCCACTACACCACCAGGGAACTCCGGGTCTTGTTTTTAAATCCATTCAATCATGCTGTCTCTTTATTTGAGCATTTAGTCATTTACATTTAAAGTAATTATTGATAGATATGTGCTTATTGTCATTTTATTGTTTTGTGTTTGTAGTTCTTCCTACTTTCTTCTCTTGCTCTCTTTTCTTGTACATTGATGACTTCCTTTAGTGTTTTGTTTGGGTTTCTTTTCTTTATTTTTAAATGTATTTATTATAGGTTTTTTGTGGTTTGTGGTTACCATTAGATTTATGTAATATATAACAAGCTATGTTTATAGCAGTATATTTTAAGTTGATGTTTGCTTAAGTTCAAATGAATTTTAAAAGCACTACATTATTTTACTTACCCTCACATTTTTTACTCACTTATCATATATTTTACATCTTTGTGTATCCCTTAATTGATTATTGTAGTTACACATGCTTTTACTAGTTCTGTGTTTTAATCTTTATACTAGCTTAATAATAGTTTGATCTACTATATTTACAAATGTTTGCCTTTATCAGTGAGAGTTTTTTTTTTCTTTTCTATATTTTATTAGTTTTTGCTTTGATCTTTTCCACTTGAAGAAGTTCCTTTAACATTTCTTTTAATGCTGGTTTAGTGGTGATGAACTCCTTCAGTTTTTGCTTGTCTGGGAAACTATATCTCCCTCAATTTTGAATGTTAACCTTGTTTGGTAGAGTATTCTTGGTGGTTGATTTCTATCTTTCATCACTTTGAATACTTTGTGCAAAGTTTCTGCTAAAAAATCATCTGACAGTCTTATGAAGGATCCCTTGTACATAACTAGCTGGTTTTCTCTTGCTGCCATCAAAAGTCTATCTTTACCTTTAACTTTTGGCATCTTCATTATGCTGTGTCTTGTAGTGGGCCTCTTTGGGTTCATCTTGTTTGGAACTCTCTGTGCATTTTGGACTTGAATGCTGTTTTCTTTGCCAGGTTGGGAAAGTTTTCAGTCATTATTTCTTTGAATAAGCTTTCTATTCCTTTTTGTCTCTCTTCTCCTTCTAGGATTCCCTATGACTTGAATGTTGGTACACTTGATGTTGTCCCAGAGGTTCCTTAAACTGTCCTCATTTTTTAAAAAGTCTTATTTCTGTTTTCTGATTGAGTGATTTCCACTACCTTGTCTCTTAGCTCACTGACTCATTTTTCTGCATCAACTAATCTGCTGTTGATTCCCTCTAGAATATTTTTCATTTCAATTATTGTATTCTTCAGTTCTAATTGGTTCTTATTAATATTTTCTATCTCTCTGTTGAAGTTCTCACTGAGTTCATTTATTCTTCTCTCTGGTTCACTGAGTATCCTCATTATCTGGTAAATTGTTGTCTCCATTTTATTTTATTTTATTTATTTATTTTAAACAGTTCTTCATTTGGAACACATTTCTTTGTCTTCTCATTTGGCTGTCTCTCTGTTTGTTTCTATGAAGTAGGTGAAACAGCAACTACTCAGTCTTGGAAAATGCAGCCTTGTTTAAGAGCTTCCCTTTTGTTGCTTATGTGTACTGGGTTTCTATAGTAGGTCAACTGGACTTGAAGCTGTAGTAGGAGTTGGCCATGGGGAGACCAGGAGGAAAGGGCCTGGAGCTGTAGTTGAAGTGGGAATGAGCTGTGGAGAGTCCTGGGGACAAGCCACAAAGCTGGTGTGGTCCTGGGGCCTGGTATGCACTCTAAAAACCAAGGCTGGCTGGCTGAAGCATTTGCACTGTGCTCCTGCCTGTGAGATCAAGGGGGAAGGGGAGGGTCACTGAATCACTGACACTTCCTAGTGCCTCTGGCACCAGAGAGAGCTCCTCCTGCAGTTCACCTCCCACTTGACAGATGCTCTAGTGTTAATAAATGCACTTCCTTCCTATATAATCCTTTAAAGCAGTGTTTTTTCGCTGTACCCCAGGGTGGGTGAGTCTGCACATAAGCCCTTCAGTGATCACTACTTACTTCTGGTCAGTGTGCTGGGGGTGGGGTTCCCATGGTACCATGTCTCAGTTACTCCATAGTTGTTTCTATGTGGTTTCTCTTTTGTTTGTTCAGTCAGTCCTCAATTCTTCTTCTGAGAACAGTCACCAATGAAGTTTCTGTCACACAAATTCAGTGTCATTTACAAAAATTGTTCAGTCAGCCCTCAATTCTTCTTCAGTGCAAATTGCTGTGTCTGTAGGTGTTGATTTAATGTGACATGGGAGGAGGTGAGCTCAGAGTTTTCCTACGCTGCCATCTTGGTTTGTTGATCGATTTACTTTCCTAGCTTATTTTTCATCATATACTTTTTGTCAGTTTGTTTCAATTGTTATAGTTTGTTTTTAGTTTTTATGTTTTACCTTTTTAAACTTTTGATTGAAATTTTTATTACCTAAAAAATTTGAATGTTCCTCAAGTTAAAACTTTTAAGATATATACATATATATATATATATACACACACACACATACATACATACACACACACACACACATATATATATATATATATATTCATAAAAGTCCAGTTTCCTTATTTCCTCATTTTGCCCTATAGACAATCATTTTAAAAATCTTCTATTATTTCTATTTACAAATGTAAGTATATAGATGACCAACAAATATAGATAGATGATGATAGATGATAGATAAATAAAATAGATAGATAAAATAAATGAGTATAGCTATATATTTCTATTCTCCTTTATCTTACTAAGCAAAATGTTGCATACAAACGCTCCTGTCTCTTGCTCCAAACACATTTTGGAGATTATTCCACAGCAGAGTATTCTCATTTTTTTTTTCTTCCAGCTGCAGAGTATTTAATTGTTTGGATGTACATCACTGTACACTCCCTTTGTTTCCCAGCATTGTCTCAAGTATCTGAAATCTTCTGTGACAGACAATAAGTTTGTCACACAATCTGGAGGGCCTTAGAAGTGCATCTTTTCCACTAGTGTTGTGGTTTTGTCTTGATAGCATCTGACATGTAGTTATGGAAAAGGTTCATCTCAAGCCAAGAGTCAGCATGTCGCTGATTTTTATTTGAGACAGAAAAAGATTGAGGTGTTGAAACCCACCCTCAGTCTAATAAAAGGGGACCTCAAGAAATACTTCGGTTTAGATACTTTCTTTTAAAAAAACAGATAAAAAGAGGCAAAATAACATGATTATAAAAATTATGAAGGGCATCACATACTTACAAGTTACCTGCATTTCTTTTACTTGTCCTCCTTCTACATGCTATGGGGCAAAGGAACCTGTGTGCTTGTGTCTGAGAGGCCAAAGATTTGGCAGACCACCATGACATGGGTTCATTAAGGGCTTTCTCCTAGCTCAGGAAAATATGTTTAATTACAGAATACTAAAGGGTCATAGAAAATCATGGAAGGAAACAAGGAAACCTCCCAGACCCACATGTAACAAAAATTCAGAATATAAATGAAAAACATTATTGTATTATGATGAAATCCTCCTTTTCTCATTTCTTTCTACTTCCTGTCCTTGATGCTGTATGAAGCAGGTGTTTTTCACTCCGTATTTATTGAGAGAAATTTTACAAAGAAATGTGTGCAGAAGGCGAGTTCGGATGCATAGGAGACAGTAAGGGCTGAATACGAAGGGGACCAGGACACAATGAGGATAAGGCACTGTAATCCATACTGGGGACTGCCAGGTCAAGGGCAAAGGTGGAAGAAGCCACCAGGGAGGACATTTCTGCAGGGTCACTGGGCCAGGAGCACACCAGATCCGGAGGACGCACTCTGTCCGTGGGTCAGAGCCGAACAGGGAACCTTCTCACGCTGCGAGGGAGCTGGGACAGAAAGTTCTTCCTTCTCCGAGTGTCAGCATTTTCACTTCAGCTCAGGAGTCCTGCAGGCAGAGGACAGTGTTGTTTCCAGACCCAGGTCTACAAGCAGCCTCCTGTGCCCGCTCTCAGGGCCTCATGCTATCACACTGAGAACATTCTTACGTCACCCTGAGCCAAAGCTACGTTAGAGAGCAGGCCTGCCACTGAGTGGAGAGAGGGTTACTGTAAACTGCCTGATCA
>PVJL010007160.1:0-81835 GCA_004026885.1 Lyroderma lyra
ATTAATAATAAATTCAAAGTTTTTTTAGTACTTGATCATCATTATCAATATTTCACTGTTACAAATAATATAAAATTAAATCTATGATTTGTACTTTTAGTGTAGTAATTTTTCCTTCCTAACTTATGACCCTATTTCTACTATTTTACATTAAGATAGGCACTGGACAAAAGTATCAGTATTTAAAAACAGTTGTTTTAAAAACAAGAGGTACAGTTTATAGAAATGGGTTGAAAAGGGGTACACAGTGGAAAAAGGTTGGAACCACTGGTCTATAGACACGAAATTGCTTGGTGGGCTTTTGGTTGGCATTACATTGAATCTGTATATCAAGCTGGGAAGAAATGACATCTTGACAATACTGAGACGTCCTATCCATGAATGTGAGTATCTCTCCACTTACTTAGATCTTCTTTTGTTTCCTTTACCAAACTTTTGTAGTTTTCCTCATATAGATCTTATACATATTTGGTTAGATTTACACCAAAGTTTGTTGTTGTTGTTGTTGTTGTTGTTGTTGTTGTTGTTGTTGTTGTTTTTGGTGTTAATGTAAATGATACTGTGTTTTTTAAATTTCAAATTCCAGTTGTTCATTGTTTGTCTATCTAAAAGCAATTGGCTTTTGTGTATTAACCTTGTATCCTGAAACCATACTACAATCACTTATTATTTCAGGAGTGTGTTTTGGTTGATTCTCTGATATTTTCTCTATGGACAATCATATCATCTGTGGACAAACACAGTTTTATGTCTTCCTTCCCAATCTGCATCATTTTATTTTTTTCTTGTCTTATTGTACTAAAGAGGACTTCCAGTACAATATGAAAAATGAGTGGTGAGAGGGGACATCTTTGCCTTGCTCCTAATATGAGTAGGAAGGCATCTAGTTTCTCACCATTAAGTATGTTGTAAACTGTAGGTTTCTGTAAATGTTCTTTATGAAGTTGAGGAAGTTCCCCTCTATTTATAGTTTGCTGAGAGTATTTATCATGAATGCATTTGGGATTTTGTCAAATGTTTTTCTGCATATGATCATATGATTTTACTTCTTTAGCCTGTTGATGTGATGGATTATATCAGTTGATTTTCATCCAGACAGTTTTGAATAGCACTCGCCACTAGATGTGTACACACACACACACACACACACACACACATATACACACACACTTGCATTTATATTTTTATTCTGTCATCTCCACTAAACTGTAAACTCAAGCACCTCATATACTATGCACTCAATAAATATTAGTTGAATGAATGAACTGCTCCCCACTTATGTTTATTTGTATCTATTGAGAAGCTATGGGAGGAGGATGGCAGTTTATTGGAGTCCAGGTACAGGATAGAGATGGAAGAAACCAAAGGGAGAGATGCCAAGCCATCCGTTCCTTCCTGGTTCCTAGATCCAAGCCAGGTTTAAGCCTCACTGGTTAGCGGGCTAATGCCAACAGCTGATTGAGTTGTTTTGTTGAGAGATATCATAGACTCAAGGAATAAATGGAAATGCTTTGTGCCCAGGTGGCAGAGTATGACAGAGTTGTAACAAGACCATGATCCTGTTTTGTAAAAGGTGTAATCCACCAGGGAGGAGCTGGGAGCTATGGTGATTTGAGCATTAAATGTGACCTCTCTCTGTCTGCAGGCTACATGTGGGGTAAATACAATATATGAAAGAATTAGAACTTGGCTTGATATGTTTTAAAATATGTCTAGATTTTTAAAATTCCAACCTGTGTCCTTTCAGGGCAGCTTATCTTCACTCTGAGCCCTAGTTTCTGGGAACATTAGTTCCATGTGACTGGTGTCACAGTTTCTGGCGGATTGTCTAACATTACGCACCCTGGCTGGCAGACCTGTCTTCTGGGTCTTATGTCCAGAAGATCTGAACTCCTATAGCCCTAGAGTCCTCCAGCTCAGAAGCAGATCTCCAAGAGGCCTGCTCCTTCATCTCTCACCATGATCTGCCTTATTTCACTAACACTCATCATCTAGAAAATTGCCTGCTTGCAACAACTTCTGCTCTTTGTTTTCAGAAAACCTTTGATGTTCAGACTGGAAGGCTTCTGATTCTTGTTCCATATTTCTATCCGTAGCTGCCTATAGTGAACATCTGCGGTTGGTTTTTCCCCAAATCTATTGGCCCATCTTCTGGTTTTAAAAATGAGATGTTGCATTTCCTTTGAGGAGTTACTCTTTCCCTGCTCTAAGTTCCTATGGCTTGGGTGGGGTTGACCCTTGCCAGCTCTCCGGGTAGGCCCTCATCAGCCTAAGCCAATCAGTGTGTGGCATAACATTAGGTACTGGATTTGGTACAGGTATGATCGTGTGGTCCAATTGGACCAACAAGAGTCAGACTCAGTTCTTTGTGTACGTTGTTGAGAGAGAGAGAGAGATTGATTGACTGACTAACTCTCCCTTCTTCCTTCTTGTTGGGTATAGATTGCAGATGAAAGACCTTGGTGCAGCTGGAGCCTTCTTATGCCCGTAAATAAATAAGTAACCTGTCAAAGACAACACTTCGAGGAGTTCACAGTTGACCCAAGAGACAGAGAAAACTGGGTCCTACTGACATTGTTTAAACCCTGCATGAAACCATGGCTGAAAACCATCCTATCCCCTGAAGTTTTCAGTTTTTGTGATCCATAAAATTCCATTTCAGATTAAGTCATTTTGGGCTAAATTTGCTGTGAGTTGCCACCAAACATATCCTGAATACACTGTTTTGTCTATAAGCACTCCCAGCGAAAGGTTCTTTGCTTGCTTTATCTTCCGATGCTGCTGGCATTGCTGCTGACCTGGTAGGCATGGTCCTTGACTCTGATTTCCCCGTGAACTTTGGATTTATAGCTTTCTGCAGGGCTTGACGTTGGTGTCCTCTCTTGGAAATGCCTGGTCCCAATCCCACAATCCCACAGTCCACCTGCAATGCTGTCTCCTGAGTCACCAACACTGTCTTAAGACAGAGTCAGGATTTTGGCTTCTACCCTGGCAGTCCCTAGATTCCATATCTGGAACATATGCCAATAAAAATCATTAGAACTCATTCAAAATTATCCATAGGAATAATTGCTCCACTCAATATTTATACTGGCCTGTGTGTGGTCAGAGCTAGGCAAACAGCTCCAAGTAGCTTTCTCTTCAAACCATGCTATGTATGTGTGTTGTTGCCTGTCCAGGGCTTCTTTGAGCCTGGGAAACCAATCCCACTTCAAAAATCAAATTTTATTAACCTCCAAAGGGAACACAAGAGAAGAGAAGTGGGGACCAAGGGTGCACATTCGAATAGGATGCTTGTACTTCTTTTAGGAGCTGTGACAAAGACGGCCTGGGAGTCACATTCATCAGTTCCATCGTGACTTCTAACATGAGCTGAAAAGCCTGTGTACTCCCATATGCCAGTGAAAGCCAGTGAATTCTCACAAAGCCAGCCTCTACAGTGTCTGTGCCTGCTGTATAGGCACTCAAATTCTTGAAAGCGCCTGGAAGCAGAGGTGCCACCCAGGAAATTGCACCTCGTCCTTTTGGATTATCCTGCAAGACGGAAAGAATTGGGAACTCTCTTTTCGCGCTTTCTAGATGAAAGTAACAGGGACTGTGAATCATGGGACCACAGAATGTGTGTCAGAGCCAGAAGGGCCTACCACGGGCTAAACTTGTTCTTCTAATTTATAGACAAAGGAATCAAAGTTCAGAGATGTCAAGTGACTTGCCCAAGGTCACACAGTCAGTTGGGGGCAGAATCAGGATGAAGATTTAGGTCTCCTTGCTTCCAAAACAGTGCCCCTTTGGTCATATCCTCTTGGGCTTATAATTTATAACTTATAATAGAATTGCTTCAAGGTCTTACATGAACATTTGACTTTTAAGGTCATATTATTTTTAGGGAAAGTTCAGATTTAGTTCTTCACATGAGGAAGTATATCTGTTAACTATTTTAAGATAAAAAAAAAACCACCTCAACCTTAGTGACTTCCAAAAAAAAAGCCCTATTTCTTATTTCTCACAAGTTTTTGTTGGCTGGACAACTCTTCTGGTCTGGGCTGGATGAGGCCACTTGCAGTAGCACTCACTCATGTGTCTGCTTGTCTGATGCAGACAGAGTCGTCTAGAAGGGGCTCAGCTAAAAGGGCTCATCTCCACCCTGTGTGACCTTTCATTCTACAGCAGGAAAACCTGGGCTTGTTCACATGGCAGCTGGGTAAGTTTCAAGAGAGAGAATGGGAGCATTCAGACCTCCTGAGAGGTAGGTAGGCTTGGAACCTGTGCTATTTCACTCCCACCTCTCCCGTTGACTGAAACAATTCATGAAGCCAGCACAGATTCAAGGGGTGAGAAACTAGCCTCTACCTCCAGATGGGAAAATGTGCAAAGTCACATTTTAAGAGGTATGGAGGCAAGGGAGGAAAGTACTTGTGGATTTGCAAACAATCTATCTCAGGAGACATGATAGCCTCTTGTTTAAAAACAAGGGGGGAGCCTAAGCCATCCTCATTCTTGGCATAAATATAGCAGCAGCTTGATGCATACATATCGTATGAGTTTTGCCATCTCACTATTTATGATAGTACATGCAGATGAGTTTATAATGTGTGTGTGTGTGTGTGTGTGTGTGTGTGTGTGTGTGTATGTGTGTATGTATGCATGTGAACTTCTGTTCTTTTAGGTCTTTTGAGGTGCAGGCTTCAGCGAGGACACATTATAAAGACAGGACATTTCAGGACCAAGGGGGGAAGCCTAACCCAAATGTACAGGGACATGAGGCCCCCAGCAGAGCCTATCTCACATGGCAGACCACAAATTAAACTCTGTTCCTGCTAGCAACAGCACGTTGAGTGATAGCTTTCATTTTCTGAACTCAAATTCATCTATACAAAAAAAGTGTTTCTTGGAAAACCATCTCAAAAGGAACACACCAGGGAAAGGAGCTCAGCTTTGTATACAGCCACCTTCGAGGGGTCTTGACACTCTGCCCCTGGTCCCCCTGAGGGTTCGTGGCCACCACCACTTCCAACATTTCCACACATTCTAACCTACCTGAGCTTTGTGGCTCTCAAGGGCACAAAGTCCACACCTCTCAGCTGAGTTTGCAGGACAACTTCCCAGCTTGGTAAGAAAACATGCCCAGAGTGAGAGAAGGCTGTCCTAATGCCGGGTCCCTTCTTATTCCTCCATCTGAAGGCAGGATTGTCATCTCAGAATGATGAGGGATTCGAGTCTCTAACTTGGCTGGCTCTCAGTCTCCTCCTGTGAAAAATGGAAATGGTATTGATTACTTGGTGGTGGATGTGAGCAGTCAATGAGATGATGAATGTCGGAGCTTAGGGAAGAATAACAGTTCTTCCCTCTCATTCTGCTCTTCTTTGGCTCACTCTCTAAAGGGTGGCTAAGTGCTACATTCCTCCCTCCATCCTCTCCCTGTTGCCAGAGATCTCCATGCTTGTAGCAAGGGCTTCAAGGGGTTGGATTCTTTCCATGGAAACTCAAGCAAAGCAGAGGGCACACCCTGCTCCACCCTGTCTGTGGTGCTCAGAAGGCTCTTTTCTATCTCTGGGACACAGGGAGATTGGAATTTGGAGCTTCCACAAGGCTCTGTGGACTTTGGGAAGCCCGCAAGGAGGCAAAAGGATGGAAGCAACTTGGCGTGGCAAGAGTACTGGCTTTGAGAGTCAGAAGATGCAAGTCTCAGACTCGTGGATCTTTTCCCTTGTTATCCATCTCTTCTTGGCAAAGGCCCTAAGCATCAGTTTCCCCATCTGTAAAAAATGAGACAAGAGTACTTATATACCTGTCTTACTTAAAACTTTATTGTGAGGTTTAAAGAGGACAGGCAGATGTAACATCATTGCCATTCATCTTGCGCAGGAATCTAGTCTATTCACACAAAACTAAGGCCACATTCGCAGGAGTCTTCAGGTCAACGTGGAGAACAGAAGCTTAGTTCTGGGAACTGGGTACCATGCCCATGCTCCTGGCGGGGAGTCAACTTTTTGCAACATTCTCATATTTCTTGCCCCTGGAAATGGTGCCATCCTCTGTAGAAGCAAGTCTAGACTCACTCTCTGGCTCACAGTCTGCATCCTATCATCATCAGGTCTCATGGATTAAATGAGAATAATCCGTAATTATGGAGCATTTGCAATGTACCAGCGATCGTCCAATTGCTTTATACGAGTCATCTCATTTTATTTGCAGAACCACTACTGTGAAGCAGTTGCTTTGATTTGCCTTAGTTTACAGAAGAAGAAAGTGAGGTGCAGAGAGGTGAAGTAAGTCGTCTAAGAGCACACAGCTGTAAGGGATCCAGGCAGGCTTTGAGTCCCAGAGGTTGACTCCAGAGCATCTGTGCACAACCACGGCACTGATGCTCGCCCACTGCCCCCGCCACCACCATCTCTTGCCGAGATTCCTGCAACATCGCCTCGCTGGTATAACTGCACCTGGTTTTACCCTTCTATAAACTATCCTCCACACAGCTACCCGAGAACTCCTTCCAGAACAGCTCTGATCTCATCACTGTCTGGTCAAAGCCTTTCAAGGACTCTCCATGTTCCCACAGGATGAAGTCCAGCTCCTCCAACTGACCCATTAATCCCTGTGCAGTCCGGCTCCTGCCTGTCTCTCTCCAGCCTGCTTCCCACGGAATTCTGTTCGTCTTTCACTCAGGGACACTGGAGCTTTCTATGCTTTTTCATTCTGCTGCATCTTGGAGTACTCGATTCCTTATTTCTCCTGAAATGCCTCTTCATCATTCCACATCTCCTCATCCAACTGAATATGAAGCCCACCATGACTGGCCCAGACCCCTCGCTTCTGCTCCCTGCACATCCTAGGCTTGTTTCCATTACAGGGTCCATCACTTTGAAGGACACCAATTTGTCTGCAGACCTATCTGTCCCAACAGATGATGAATTCCTGGAGGCAGGTTCCTCTTTAACTTCCCAACATCTCCCACAAGGCCATTACAATAAGGCATTAACAAACAAGTGCTGAAAAATACCTTCAGGTATAAAGAAATTGTTACTGTTATTATGATGGCACAAGACAGGTAACAGTGCCCTCGGGACTCCAATGTATTGTATCACCTTGGCTCCCTGCAAAAACGCAGCCTCAGCAACTCTGCCTGTGTCCCTCCTCTCCTCCTAGGTGGCACCAAAACCCAGAAGTGGGTGTGTTTCAGCATCCAGACACACCCTGCTTCATCTGTTTTTCTCTTCTCACTGTCACCAGGCTCCTCCAGATGCTGGAGAGGAGAGCTCGCCGCTTCAAACACTGACACGTACCAGGTAGGGCCACTCCTGGCCCACCTCTCGGACCTCACCTAGGTTTAGTTAACATCAGGCATAAGAATGTCCAAGAGATGCACTTATTGAGCAACCAGGGAAAGTAAAGAAAAAAGAAGTGGCTAGTGAATGTAAGATTTCTGTGGGCCCCAGGCCTCCACTCGTGTCTGCCCTCCATGCTAGTCTGTGCTTCTCCAGGGCATCTTAGATCCACTGGGAATGTTCGTGGAATGAATAAATGAGTGAGTGACTTTTGTTGAGTTATTCACCTGGCACATTATTTGACTCAATTCTTTCATCAGGGCACCGCTAAGAATCACCCTGCTGGGCCACGTGTGTAAGGGTTCTGGGACGATGCTGTGCACCACATGCCTGGGCAGAGGCGCAGGAAAGGGGATCTTCAGGACTTTCCAAGGCACAGGAGGCCTCAGGGCCAAGACCCTGAGTCAGTAGAAGAAGCAACATTTTCCTGTGGCCAAGACTAGAATTCCAATTGTCCACTTGAAAGGGAGACCATCGTCCAACTCATCTCTGTGCCAGTCCGCAGGGTGGACCTGCGAGCGGCTGCTGGGAACCTGCCCGGTGTTTTACTTTCTGCCTCGGTGTGTAAATAACATCGAGCTGCCTCTCCAGCCAGAGGGAGGTTTCTGCATAATTCAGGCTCCAGAGAGCCGTCTCAGGCAACCCAGCAACCCGCTGCCCCAGCGGTGAGGCTCATCTAATTGTGCATGCAGGGGCACCTCTCTGTTCTGCTTCAGGAGGCTTGGCTATTTACTGCTCGTCCTGCACCACACGAGCTGTCACCTCTTCTGTGAAGCCTTCCCAGCCACGTGGCTCCCAGACCCCATGGGAGCCCGCCCCTTCCCAGATTGCATCCCCCACACATAACCCAACCAGGCACCCATTAAGCATTATGAGGTCACAATAAGGAGGGTAGTTTTGCTGGACTCAGACAGCTTCAGTCACCTGCCGACAGCTGGATTCTGTCAGCTGGGGACATGGAGCCACATATCCAGCAGGCTAGCCTGAGCTTGCTCACGTGACAAAGGGAGGTTCCCAGGCAAGGGCGGGAGCCATGGGGCCTCGTGAGGTCTAAGCTTGGAACTGGCAAGAAGTCCCACCTGCCCCATTCTATTGCTTAAGGCAGAGAGGTCAGCGCCGCTCCAGGGCTGGGAGACAGGCCCCGCCCCTGCGGGGAGGGGCTTCAAACTCACGTGCAAAGAGGCATGCGTACAGGGAGTGAAAAACCCATCTGCCACAAGGACCTGTTATGGCTGTTACGTTATTTCACGTGAACCTGATAAGGGTAGGCCTGAGGCTGAAATCCAGGAACGTGGGCTCAAGTAACCATCAAGAGGAAGTCTAGTGTTTGACCTGTAGTTTGTGCTTTGGTGTCTGCAGACCCGGATTTGTATCCTGCCTCGGCTGCTTACTCTTCACGTGACCTTGGGAGAGTCACTTGGTCCTTTTGAACTTCCATTTCCCTTTCTACAAAATAATTAAAGGGCCTTTAATAATTCCAACCTCCCAGAGTTGTTGGAAGGATTAAATGACCTATGGGTGGGAAGCCCTCAGCACAGTGCCTGGCACGAAGTAAATGCTTAATGAAAGTGGTGTTTATAATCAGTATTAGCACTCAAAATGAGAGTCATCATTTCACCTGCCACAAACTAAAGCAAGGGAATCCCCATCCCAAATTTTTATACTGTAAGTTCCTCAAGGGCATGGGCTGTATGTACACAAATATTCACTACAGCTTTGTTTGTAATAGGAAGAAATTTTGAAAGCGGCATAAATATCCAATAACAGGGGGTTGGCCCAAAGGATTGCTGTGTGTAGCCATTAAAAATGATGTGAAGCTCTGTGTGCTGACATTGAAAGCTGAACATGACAGATTGTCAAGTGGAAAAGGTTACAAAATGGTACATATTGTACAATACCATCTATGGAAAATATATTTATGTGTAGACATACAAGGGCTGTCTGAAAAAAAAAAATCCAGCCATAAATGCCTCTACTTTTCATATCACACGGCTGGACACTTTCCGGACAGCCCTTGTACACATAGAAATCTTGGTAGAAAGACAAAAATTTTAACGTGTCTGTCTTCACGTAAGAGTATAGGATTCCCCGCCCCCACCTTTTATCCTGGCCTTTCTAATTCCTCTACAATGAAGTGTGTTACTTAACTAACTTAAACAACAATTGCAATGGGGGTGTCTCTGAGTTACCAGGAAGGCAGGCTTCAGAACCAATGCCACGTGCCAGGCCTGGAACTTGGCACTACGAGGTTTTGAGCCTGGCAGTGCCAGGCTCTGTGCTGGGTGCCTGGTTGGATGAGGCTGGCTCCTCCAGGAGCTTCTGAGGTATGCCCCCCACCAGGAGTTGGTTCCCTCACTGTAGGGCTTTGTCCCCTGGGGGCACTGACAGTTGCTTCTTTCTCTTCCTGCTCCACACAACACCCCAATAGTCCCCATGAACTTATTGGGAGGAGAGATGGGGTAGCTGTCGCAGCCTGAGAAATGCGGGAAGGAGGCCTGGCCCTGGGGCAGGGGGCAGCGAGGGGCCTGGAGCAAGGGGCTGGAGGACTCCAGCTTCCTGTCCTGCCATCACAGACTGGGAGGGAGGGGACAAGTCATGAGCAGCACTACCAACAGACAGACCTGAAATGAAAGGAGACAGCACCCCCAACCCTATTTAGAGGGGTTGAGTTTTGAAAAATAGAAAATGTCCATGAGCCATCATTTCACCCAGGAGAGCCCTTGGGTCTTCAGGGAAATGAACCATCTACTCTGCGCAGCCCCGTCTCTCCCCATCTCACGTGAATCCCCAACTGACTTCTCTCCGGGGCTCTGTGTACTTTCCTGGGCCCTGAAGCATCTCCATTAGGTCCCTCCCTTACTGTTACACCTGACCTAGTTCCTCCTGTAGGGGCCTTGTGGGTCAGCACATCCTCTTATGAGACTGCCAAAAGCAGAACGAACAGTCCCAAGCTCTCACGTGACAGGAGAGCTGGTGCTTTTCACCAGAAAGGCGTTTGTCACACCCAGAACTATCACGCAGGCGGGTTACCTTGAGGAAGCAGCCATGGCTGGAGACTGACAGCTGGGAAAGACGGCAGGTAGTGGCCGAAATGGCAAAGCGACTGAGGGATCAGAGGACTTGGGAACCGGGGGATAAAGATAATTAAGGAAACAGGGTGTAGGGGAACAATGCACTGAATTTTTACCTATTTAGCTGTCTTCGACATTTCCCTGGTTACTCGCAGGGGGGCATGGTGGATGTGGCACCCACCCTTGGAACGCCAAAAGGCAAATGTCTGTGGGCGAGTGTGGATGTGAAGTTGAGTCACAATATTGTTAATTATGAGGAAGTTTAGGAATGGAGGCAAACGCTCTCCCACCCCCATTTGCTGACAATTAAGCAAGCTGGCTGTGAATTTGCAGCCATTATACTTTCTTAACCAACTTCTGTATCTGGGTTAGAATGCCTCTGTTCAACAAGCGTGCCTCCAGAACTTGAACTCAGTTAGAGCCCTTTATAAATTAGGCAATAAATTGGAATATGTTTTCCCATCTGCTATCCCAATTTAGGATCTCTGCAATTTCGCCTGAGGCACCAAGATACATCGAAAAGCCCAGGCTTTCGCGGTATTTGCGGGGCTTGAGAGGCGGATGGTCGTGGTGGCACCTTGGGCTTTGCAGTAACCACTGAGATGCCTCTTCTGACTGCCGTTTACGACCTGTGTGGCCTTGGACAAGTACAGTCATCTCTCTGTGTGTCTCAGTGTTTTCATCAGCAAAATGGGAATAATAAGGGCACCTGCCTCGTTCAGTTGTCAAGAAGTTTAATAAGATAATCCGTGTGAAGTGCTTAGAACGCCATCTGGCAGAGGAATTCAGCAAACATTAGCAACCCTACTGCTGTGATTCAAGGTCATAAAATTCCAAGCGCACAAAGGCATCCCAGTACATGAGACCCTGTGGAAGAACACGAGGCAAGCGGGGCACTGATGAGCTCTCTCTCAGGCAAGGTGGAGTCCCCCGTCACAATTGTCTTCCTTAACCCAGCTCCGGTGACACCCCAGCCGCTACCTTGTTTCACTCCTGCACCATTTCAGCTGGATGTGGCCGGAGGGAACCCCCACACCCTGCAGAACGCTCTCCCTCTCGTCGCAGTGTCTGTCCCCCGACCTCAGTCAGGCCCTCAGTGCCCCTGGCTCCTGTTCTCTTCCCCTCTCCTAGAAAACTATGTTAGACCTCCTTCCTGCTCCTTTCCCTCCGCCTCACTCTCGGCGATAACCTTGCTTCCTAGTTCCTGGAAGAAACGGAAACGCTCAGGGGATAGCTCTTACAGGTTTTCAATGCCTCTGCTAACAGCCCGACTGGCAGGGGCTGTTTTGCCCATAAGTGCTCCCTTCCCTGCTGTTGGCCTACACGTGCTTTTGTCTTGGGCTGCCCTCCCACCACTCATTCACTGGGTCTCATCCCTTCTTCCCTGGGAAAGGCTGTCTGTCAACCTGAAAATATATCCTTTACTTTCCTCACACCAATTTTCTTTCTCTTTCAGACCATGCTCGTAAGCATCCAAATATTGATTAAAAAAAACCAAAACCAAACATCTTGATTATACCTCTCTCACCCCAGATGCTGCCCACGTTCTCTACTCTTTTTATAGTAAAGCTTTTCAGGGGCATTTGCCTGTACTTGCTCTGCGTCCTCGCCTCCCATTCCTCTTGATCCCACTTGACCAGCTCCCCCAAACAGCACCTGTCACGGTCACCTGTGCCTCCACGCTGCCTAACCCAGGTCGGTTCCCAGGCCTCACTGTTCTTGGCCTCTCTGCAGCACTTGACACAGGTGATTTTTCCCTCCTCCCTAAAATGCTTTCTTTTCCTAGTTTCTGCCCCTCCTCTTACCTTATTGGGCAAGAAGTCTTCTCAAACTCCCTAGCTGGCTTCTTCTTATCTGTTGCCTTTCAACATCGAAGTGCAGTTTAGGTCAGTCTCAAATGTCTCTCTGTCTGGGCTAAATTGTTTGATCTGGTCTTGTGGCTTCATAAACGTTGTTTAAGCTGATGACTTCTAAAGGTGTGTCTCCAACCCAGGCATTACTTATTGAACTTTTCCACTTGAATACCTAATGGGCATCTCTAACCTAAAGTATCCAAAATTGAACTCTTAATTTCTATCCCCAAACTAGCTCCTTTCAAAGTCTTTCTATCTCAGAAAAATGGCACTTTCTTCTTTCAGTTGTCCAGGCCCCAGGACTTGGAATGACCTCAACTCCTTTCTTTCTACCCTCCATGTCCAGTTTGTTAGCAAATCCTGTTGGCTCTTCATTTAAAATTGAGTCAGAATAAGACTATTTCTTACCACCATGATGCAAACTACCATCGTGGCCAAAGACATTATCATCTCTCACCTGGATCATTTCAATCACTTTTTCTATAGACTAATTATCTCTATTCCTGAAAAGTATGTGTTGAAACTTAATCCCCAAAGTGATGGTCATGGAAGGTGGAGATTTGGGGAGGTGATTAAGTTATAAAGATGGAGCTCTCTTGAATGGGGTTGTGCTCTTATAAAAGAGGCCCCAGATATTCCTTGTAAGAATTTTCTATGAATTATTCAACCAATCTTATGCTGGAGGTAGGCTGTATAACAAGTGATGTAGAGCACAGACTCATGCCAGACCGCCTGGGGCACATCACACCACAATTATGCCTCCTGCCAGCTGTGAGACCTTGAATAAACTGCTTTCTCACCATTTCGTGTCTCAGGTCCTTCATCTGTATGGTGGGGACAATAAAATCACTTACAAGGTTGTCATGGAGGATTGAGTTTGTTTGTATAAAGTGCTTAGAAAAGTAAAGACCCAGAGAAGGCCTTATATATAACACATATTAGCTATTATTCATAGTAATAACAATATTTTCAATTTTTCTGTTATAAGATTTTAGCAAATAACTTGTAAATAGTTCTGTGTAAACCTGTGTGTTTCTCTGAAATAGATTTTTATTGCAAAAGTGGAATTGCTATATTAAAAGGCATACCCATTTTCATTTTTCTAGATCCTACTACACTGTCTCCAAAAGAGGAGAAAAGGGTCGGGGGGGACCAGAAAGCTCCCGTGCGAGAACACAGTGAGAAGACAGCTTTCTACGAATTTTTGATCCTTTGAAAACACACATCAGGTACTTGTTACTGGTGTAATCAGTACAACAACTCACTGGAGAAAAGCAAGAACCAGTTTCATCCAACTAGGCTGATCCCTATGACCGGGACCTGACCTTTAGCTAATTAAAATATCACTATAATCTCATTTACATTACAGTTACTACATCTCCCATCGTGCATCTGATGCCATGACCGGTCCAGAGGAACCACATAAGGAAGAAAAAGTGGAAGACGGAGGGCCCTGCCCAGGAGAGGAGAAGAGTGAACCACTGAAAGGGACGTCACCATCCCTGCCCGGGGAGCAGCAAATACCCCTGATCATGACTTCCTTGGCAGGACTCGTCCTCTGAGTTCGCCCACGCTGTCCTCTTAAATGGGCACTTTCATTTTCAGGAAATCACTTTCACAAAATACACATCAGATCAAGGCACTTCTCTGCTACAAACTCTCCTTTAGCTTTCCATTTCTCCTCAAGAAAAAGCCAAAGGCCCTGCAATGGCCTATAAGGGCAAAGGTCCCCCGCTGTCTTCAGGATTTCAGCTCCATCCAGCCACACTGGCCTCCTTGTTCCTTGAATCCATCAAGCAAGCACCCACCTCAAAGCCGTTGCACCCCCGCTCTCTCTAGAAAGCTCTTCCTCCGGACATCCACATGATTTATGTCATTCAAGCCTTTGTGCACATGTCATCTCCTCTGAGAGGACTTCTCTGACGGCTTCACCCCTGTCGCTCCCTAGCTATCTTACTCTGCTTCATTGCTCTCTGCATTACGTCCACAATAGCAGGGCTTCTAATCTGTTCAATTCACTGCTATGGCCCCAGAAACTGGCACACTGAGTTCTCAAAGAACCTTTGCTTAATGAGCTACCCTTCAACCCCTTGTCATGGGCATGCAGAGGCTACAGTGTTAGGATGGCAATGTAATGGGGTCAGTGAGAGTGGCCTGGGAGGTGGAATCAATTTTGTAGCTTGTCAGTTATTTATGAAACCCTCTCTCACAGAGTAAGAGTTGGCCTGGGGCATGAGGACAGTCAAGACTACTAAGGTTCAGCAATTTCAACATTTCTGTCTTAGTTTACGTAGTTCCAGAGACTACCACTGCTGAAGTAGGAAAAGATTCATGAATGGATTTGCCATAAGTCTTCAGACCACTGTGGAATGTTGCTTCATTGGCATGTTATGTCTCCCCTAAAACCCTCTAGTTGGAAGGAAGGAGTCTTTTTATTTTTCTGCTCTCCCCTGAACCCCGTGGCTGTAACATGAGTTGGGTATATACTAGAGGCTTGGTGATAAATTGATTGTTCCAAAATGTGAAAGTCGTGAAGGGCTAGGAGATACTCTGCCATGGGGTTCACCATCTGACTCTGTAATTTGTACTTTAACTAACTCATTGCCCTTTATAATTATGGTGAGCCTGCTTACCTGTGTTCTTCTCCTGACAGAGATGTGTTGGACAGTGTTGGCTACAACCCCAAAATTTCAGTGGCTTAACAAAATGAAAGTTTATTTTTCACCCATGAAAAGTCCAGTCAGATGTTTGGAGGGTTGCCTTCCATGAAGGAATTCTGCGATCCAGATCTGTCATCTGGTGGTTCCATCGACCCTTAGGGTCTTGGAGACCTCTGTTAGACCCCCTTCTGGTGGACATGGAAGAAGAGCAAGTATCGCGTAGAGGATTGTATGAGCCAGGCTTGGAAGAGTCACAGATGCCCACTCTCATTCCATTGGCCAGAATTCAGTCACATGAATCACAACTAGCTGCAAGGGAGGCTGGGAAATACCATCCAGCCATGAGCCCTGGAGGAAAAGAAAATAGTTTTGATGACTAGCGGTTTAGTGGATGACACAATAGAGAAATTGAAGGTCAACATTAGCCTGACCCAGGCCATATCATGATACCTTCTGTTTCTTGAGAAATCTTGGATAAGTGAAAATCACCACCCTCAGTTTTCTCTTTCCAAAACATCCACTTCCCCAACATCCTTTTCTCTCCTTCTTATTATCTCCTCCACAAGGGTAATTTAAAATTCATTTGCCCACGTACTTGGCTGTTTTTTCACTTGTCAAGGTTCACTGACTGGCTAATCTCACAACATGTGCTGACATCTAAAAATCTGTTACATAGAGGCTTGGTGAAGTGTCTATTTTGTTACATCAGTTATTGAGAGAGTCCCAGTAGAGGCAACAACATAGGTAAAGGCCTTGAGGCAGGAAGGAGCTCAGGGTGACTGAAGAGCATCGTGACCTGCAGGCTCAGTGCAAAGGCACTGGCGGTATCAGGGTCAGCATCTTGAGTCTACCATGACCAGCTGTGTGAGCTTAGGTGAGTAATATGATGTGAAGGCTACTTTTATTTCTGTGAACTAGGATAATAGAGGCATTGATCTCGTAAGTATATTATGAGGATTGAATGTGATAACATATCTGGAGCACATCTGTTAGTTATCATTGTTATTAAATCACTACTATTTTGTCATAATTATCAGCCATCCTTTGCCTAGGTCTTTGGTTCAGGGAACTTTTCCTTCTAGGTATTTTCCACCTTTCTAATCCAGTGCCCAAATGGTACAACCACTGTCCCCTGAGGCAGATCGCTTCTTTTCTTTTTTTTTTTTTAGTAGAGGCAGCTCAATTGAAATCTAAGCTTTGGCCTCATGGCCCAACTTTGCAGATAGCATGTGTTCTGAACGCTTGAACTTTGATCAGCATCAGATTCATCTGTCCACTCTTGCCCTACTTTTCCACAATTGCACTTGCTTTATGCAGCTTGGGTCAGCGTTACCTTTGTTGGATTGGTTGTTCTGGAAATCCTTACTCCTCCAGCAGTCTCATGTTCACTTGTGCTACAATTGTCTTTAAATTTCAGCTCTGAGTCAGAGCCAGGAGTCTCTCTGAAGCCTGTCAGAGTCAAACCCTTGTGGAAAAAGAAAAGAGCTCAGTCAGGCTCTCTGATGCTCCCCATCGGCCCTCCTCCCTCAGGCAGAGCCATCCTTCCCTGCTCCTTGGGGACTTCTTCAGACAGCTAGGGGTCAATAGAATGGCCATAAGCGCCACCATGTCAGGCCCACTGGGAACAAGAAATCTCTACAACCTTGGGAATCTTTGGGCCCCTGTCTGATGGCCTCTCATTCTAAGCAAATGCAACAGACATTCCAACTGGACAAAGGGATTCTGGCAGTTTGTGGTTCATTGTGGTGGAGACGTGAGCTGAACAGAGCTGGCTTGTTGCTGACGTGCCTCTGCAGCATTCACCTACACACAAGGACGGAATAAGGCTTAATCCTTCACTGAGCCTGTCTCCAATTTAACTCTGATTATTCATTCCCTTAATCAGCTAATGAAGAAGCATTTAATAAACACTTACTATGTTGCAAGTACTAAGATCAGCATTAAAAGCACCAGTATAAACAAGGCTGCTTCTTTCCTTGAGGAATCCATGTTCTAAATAGACAATAATTTACAGAATAGAGTACATAATGCTGCAAAAGAAAGGAGCATTAAGTATTGCAGGCACACAGAAGAGGAAGGGGGCAAATGTTACCGGCCAGGGTAGATGACTCAGAGACGTCTTCACAGAAAGAGGGGCATAGCAGTCTCGAAGAAACTGGGAATCAAAAGTGGGTTAATAAGGTTAATTTGGTTATAAGTAAAAAAAAAAAAATATGGACTGGTTAGTTTATATAAAAGACAGTAATTTTAAGGGTCTTGGTTGTTTCAAACAATCCAAAAACGCGAAGAACAAGTACATCTCAAGAATAGCAAAAACTCAGAAGTTTGAGAGACCTGGGCCTCAGGAATTTATGATCCTTCTTTTTAGAGGGCATACATGGTCACGACTCTCTTCCACCAACTCCTCATGTCTGGGTGTCTCAGGTCAAAATTCCAGACTCTTAGAAGAACCAGATGGTTCCAACTGGAGTCAGAGGTCCATTCCTGGTTGCTTTAGCTGGATCTGAAGATCCAACTTCTATAGTTCAAACCCAGCCACTGAATCTCAGGCCGTTCCCAAGAAAAAGGAGTCATCGTGGGCTTGGCGTTCACCCCAGGAGATGGCTGCTGCAAGGGCCCAGGCAGGGCATTTGGTTAGAGAGAGCAGCGTTGGCGGATGCATTGAGGATGGAGGCAAAAAGGTGCCCAAGGTGACTGTGGCATAAACGACAAGTTTGGGATCACTCTCTTTGTGCAGTCTCTGTGACATTACGTGCCACGTTTTGTGTGCATGGGAGGAACCCGTTATGTCAATATTAGACTGTTGGGGTGATCATTTCGTAAGTTCTAAAAATGTCTAAGCACTAAGTTGTACACCTGAAACTAATATACGGTGGTATGTTAACTGTAATTGAAAAACAAAAAGAAAAAGAAAAAGAAAAAACCCTGTTATTTACAAACTTTTTCGTTAAGGGTTGTTGGCTAACTGAAGCACAAAAGGGACTTTTTAGAAACCTAAGAGTGGGGAAGGAGGTCACAAATTGAAGAAGAGGTGAAAAAAGAAATCACACTTGGAACTGAAAGGGCTTGGACACCACTAGGAAATCTTGGTGGCAGACGCCTCTCTGCCTGCCCCTGCTGACCCCTGCGAGAATGAGTGGGTTGAACAGGGTACCGTGTGTATAATAAGGTTTCTAAAGAGTTGGTGTCATAACTTAGAGGAGGAACATTAGAGAGTGAGTCATATGTCCCTTTATGTAGTTGACCTCTCTCTCTCTCTCTCTCTCTCTCTCTCTCTCTCTCTCTCTCTCTCTCTCTGCCCAGCATTTATCTCAGTTTTCTAGCATCTTCTCAATTTCCTTTTGGAGAATTATCTCCTCCTGGTGGATCCCCCATCTCAGTGCCTTGGTATAGTCAAAAGTGACCCCATGAATAAAGCCCCTCTCCTCAGACTCGGTCTCCCTACACCTTGAATCATGAGTAAGGGCACAAGATGGAATTCCCCGTCCTTGGTGAGATGTTGAATCCAGGTGTGGACTTCCGAGCACAGAAGCTGAAGGAGTCCCAGGGGATGTTCCCATGGCCCGTCTTCTTCCTCTCACAGCTAAGGTCATGCCTAAGACGAGGCTCAGTGATTCAGATCCTCCCTCTGTCTTCATTGGAGGCCTATACGCAGGTAAAGGGAGGCAGAAAATACCCGTACTCAGCAAAGCAGTTCTCTGTCCTTACTGACTATGTTAAATTAACTGGAGCATTTTGGAGTTTCCACAGAAAGAGGCAAAGCAAAATTGTACAGGGATTCATGCTGCCTGGCCACCATTTATAAAACGACTCCGAGTTACCGCCACGCCCAGGCACTCTTTCTTATTGGACAGCTTCTGCTCTGGTGGCTTAGTGCAACATGCCGATTGGTTGCCGTTAGTGCCAATCACCTGGTAAGTACTTTGAATTGCATTTCTATTTACTATGTGTAGGGCACTTTGCCGAGTGCTTTATACTTGTAGACATCATTTCATCTAATCTTCACAGACTTTATTAAGTACTTATTAATATGGGTCTTATTTTATGGGGTTTATTTACTGCATAGATGGGGAAACAGAGGTTCAGATAGGCTGAACCTCTCTATAACTACAAGTACAATTAGAACCTAGAGCCCACCTTCTTCACTGATCAGTTATCCCACCTCCATTCCCCAAGATTACACCCTTCTGGAGCACAGTCCCCGCTCTGAAAATATGGCTCTTTCATCCACAGCTTAAAGTGCTATTTTTATCTTGACTTCCACTTATCCAGTTGGCAAATGCAGAGAACACAGGTGCAGGTGGAATCTGAGAGTAATAGAGAAGCTGCCCTTGTCTGGGAATTCAATGAGGGGGTTGAACACATCAATGACTTTTAACCTTTATCCTCAATCGGTAAACCCCTTTGTCCCAAGACAATCTTCCGTGGAAGCTCAGTGCTGCATACACGAGTGTGCTCTGGCTGAAGAGAGGCTCTGAGGATCCCGGTGTGAAAACCACTGGTCTGGAGGGGAGCTGAGAGCCTCCTGGCTATGATACTTTCTGAACTGAGGAAAGCTGGACTGGGGTGTGTCACTGCTAATCTTGTACACACTGCTTGCAGAGAGCTCTGACTGGTACCTGGTAGCACAGCCTTAGCATTCCCCAGACCTGCACAGCCTGACAGGCTCAGTTTCAGGGAGACCTTCAGCCCTCAGGAGGCATGGGCTGGAATTAGTCTGAAAAGTTGTGAATCCAGGTTCTCACAGTTCTGCCCCAGAGCACTCTCATCCATGATTCTGTTCTTATCCTTCTAGTCAAGCTTCTGCCTCCATTTCCCTCATTCCCCGACAGTGACCTCTGAGCCAGGAGCCCTGTCCTAAGTCCCTGCCTGCTTGGTTGGCTCCCAACTCACGGCTCTGGCCTTTACAAGAAACAGTCCTCGTCTTCTCTCATCTACTCCTCCAAACACACTATTTGGCTCACACCCTAGTGTCACGGGATGTGAGGTTGGGTCCCTCAGAAACAGACCCTGAAGATTTATGTGAAAATGATTTGTTATGAACTGTTTCCAGAAAAATCTAGCAGGAGAATGAGGAAGTGGGACAAGTGAAGGAAGAAGCCAGGTAAAGTGTGATCTCAAGCAAAGTCCCACATAGAAGAACCTGGGCTAAATCCCATAAGGGAGCTCTGAAGATGACTCAAGTCACACCTCAGAGATGCCCCAGTCAAGGGCAAGGGAGCTGACATGTTTGTGCCCTTCTGGCTCTCTGTGTGCACAGGTGAATTGAGCTCCTGCAGCCCACAGCAAGTCTCCCACAAAGAGACACTGGAACTGGAGAGGGAGTTATAGCACACTGGGAGCTGGGTTCACAAAAATGGCTCTGGGGTCTGGGGGGAGATGTGGCAGAGCAGCAATGGCATGCACCTTGCACTCTGGGTGTGACCCTTCATTGATTGTAGCACCTTTGCTGTGAGTCACACTCCCAATGGTTGACTATCTTCAGTGTGATTAATGCTTACTCATTATCTATTTCCTATTTCTTACAGGCCCGTTGAACTTTGGTTTGGATCAGAACAGCAGTGTGCCTAGTCCTTGTAGATGCGCCATGACTAGTCTCTAAACCGAACATGACAATACTTGTTCTTGTCTTTCTAGTTATACAGACTGGCCTTTGGGAGCTGTGAAATAATAGGAAAAATATGAGTATACCTACATTGGTCTCTGCCCTACATTCCTGGCACAGAGCTCCTACATGGAATTCCCTGGGTGATAGGAATATCCTTTGTTCTAATGAGGTGACTCTTGTTAGGCTCTTGGATACTTTCAGAATGGGGGCTGGTCACCAGGAAGACCAAGCCATGATTACAGCTTGGGACTTTCAGCCCCACCCCTATCCTGTAGGCAGGACAGAGGGACTGGAGGTCAAATTGGTGGTTGATCATGCCTATGTGATGAGGCCTCCATAAAAACCCCAAAAGTATGGGATGTGGAGAGCTTCCAGGTTGGTGAACACATCCATGTGCTGACAAGGTGGTGGTGGTGCACTCCAACTCCATGGAGACAGAAACTCCTACACTCAAGACCCTTCCTGATATCCCAAATCCCTTTAGCTGTTTCATGCACCTCTCCCTGAGCTACTGCAGTGCCTTGGCTAATGGCTTATGGCTGTGACCTTCTCTGGAGATTTGCCCTTGGCTGATAGAAAAGCACCCCCATTCCCAGCATGGAGAAGCCTGGGGATTACACTCCTTCCCTCAGGGACATCCCATGACTGGCTGGCATGAGGGCACAATTACTTGGCCCCCTCTGGCTCACTGAATGATCACCCTGCTTTGTGGTTTCCACTCTGGAGCACCCCATAGGTCGGGCAATGCTAGGTTTTATCTGAGGCGACAGCTTTGCTTGACTCTTTCTCCTTCCCTATCCTGCTTTCCTCTTTCCTTCAGAGTTTTTCCTACAGAGCCCTCTGTCAACATTCATGTGCATCCAAATCCCTCCTGGTCTGTTTCTAGGGAATCTGACCTTAGATAAACTCTGCGCTAAGACCATATTTTGCAAACGTCATTAAGCCGTGGGTACCCTCCAGGGACTACAGCCTGAGATCCACTTGAACTCTGTAGCCAGATAATCCCCCAGCCTCACAGCTTTGTCATCCATGGCTGCTCACCTCACATACAAAGGACACTCTCTCACCTTCTCTCTCTATCTTTTCCTGCCTTGTCATCCCCACACTGCTTTCTGCTCGCTCACCCCTGCTCCAAACTCACAGCCCCCACTCTCCCAATCCTTCCCAGTGTGTTCCCCAAACAGATTTCCCTAGGGGTTCGGCCTTTTCTCAGAACACTCCCTGTACCTCCCACCTGAACTGCGAATGAGATCTCCCCAGAGTACATGGCTGCCTCTGTGATCTTCTAAGGTCAAGGCTGTTCATTCTGCAAAGGCGCAAAAGCTCAGGTCAGCATTCTTCTCTCTCCTCATGACCACTTACTTCCAAGCCATTACACCTCCACCCTTATATTAAAATGCATCCCCTTTGTTTCTCACGCCATCTGGTTATATCATTAAAACTCACCGACTGCATATCCTTTGACACAGCAGTCCCTTTCTATAAAAATATTAGTGTGAGGTGAAAGGATATAGGTAAGAACATTTGAAATGGCTTTCAACAGTAAAAAAAAAAAAAGGAAATAATCTAAATATCCATTAATAGGAAGATGACAAAAAAATTGTAGGCAGCTGCACAGTGGGCTACCACACCCCTATTAGAAAGAAGCAGCAGGTAGGTTTTTTTTGTTTTGTACTGACAGAGGGAGATGTGAATCAAGTGGAAAAATCGATTATTAGCAAATATAGTCTCATTTTGATAAAGAAAAAAAGAAAAGAATATGCATGTGTTTATAAGATTAGAAGGACTATCCTGGCTGGGTAATCCTCAGTGAGTCATGTTTCAGCAGTTGCTACTCTGCTTATGGCTAAGGAAGTGCTCAGAAGCACCACACACTCTTCAAAGTCCATAAAATGAGACCAGAAAGCATCTCACTGGTAATACAATATAGGGACGCTCGCTTTGTCTTCCTGGCAGTGGTCTAATAGATGACGGTCCAACAGCTCTGAAAGCCCCATTCATAAAGCTCTTTTAAATGTACTCTGATGTCGTGTGTATGATGGAGTCCCCATCGCATCCCTGCAAACGGAGAGATCCAGGCAGGTTGTCTACCCTGAGTGCCAAAAAGTTGTCATGAAATTCAAGTTTTATTGCCTTCTCTTCCTGTATCACCCCCCACACATACCTTATGGTAATCAAATCAATCTAGCATCATCTCCTGCCTTCCTCTTTCTTGTCAGCTGATGTGAGTGAGTAGGGCAGAGATACCACAGGGGAGAATATCGAGGTGGAGAGGGAGTGGGGAAGGAAATTTTGACTTTGTTGATTACTTTTATAATGTTTGAATTTACTCCTGGAGTATGTATTATCTTTTTAATAACAAATAAAGATGAAAAATGCCTCTTAACCCATCATCCCCACAGTACACTTACCTGAAGAGAAAGCTGTGACAAGGAGGATCTCATTGAGTAGTGGTTAAGAACAGGGATTTTAGGACTACATTTCCTGGGTTCTAAACCCACCTTATGAGCACTGTGACCTCAGGTAAGTCACTTAATGTCTCTGCAGACTGGCTGCACAGTTCGTGCCCTACACAACCCCAGGGGGCACCATTCACATAGACCACAATGAGAATGACAGGCACCTGTGCAGTTGTGTAGTGCAGTGGCATGGGGAAGCCCAGCCGCTCTGTGCTTTCAGTTTCCTCATCTGTGAAATGAGGGTAATAATAGTTCCTACCTCCTAAGTTTATTCTGGGTGTTTAGTGAATTAATCCATGGGAAGTGCATAAAACTGTGTCTGATACTTTGTAAATATACAATAAATGTTAGAAATCATTATTACCATTTCCAACCTCATCACCACCACCACCATCATTATCACTATCACCAAGAAAAGTCTGTGGAGGATGTCTGTGTCCTTAGGTCCTAATTTGATGTCTTGAGCACAAATTCCAAGCCAAGTTCTAACTCTACCCAGAGGAAAAACCTTTACCTTTTCTCAGGAATGAAGGCCTTACTGTCTACATTCTCTGCTAGAGAATTCTTCTCCGGAGAGGCTGATGGCCTGAAGGCAATGGTACCTGCAGGACATGGAGTTGATCGGGAAAGCCCCTTGAAATTGCTGAAAGCCGAAAAGGAGCTATCCATGGTGCTGGTCTTATGACGTTCACACTGACTTTGCTCTCTCCACCCTCCAGCACACTATCAGCTTTGCCACAGGCAACCTCATAAAAAAAAAAAAAAAAAAAGCTCCCTCTTTTAAGACTTTGCCTGAGCTGTGATAATGTGCTACCCTTATTAGAAATATTTGCACTTTAAAGGATTCTTAATCCAAATAAAAAATAAAATATCTCCAAAGATGGAATTTACAGACCGCTAACAAAAGGGAGCAATTTGGACTGAAGGTGTTTCCAAAAAGTTTACCCCCAGAGGTGGCTAATCCTAGGAGGCATGTGTCCCTGTTATTTTTGCACAGGTACTCATTGTGGTCCTGTAAAGGTGTCACTTGGAGTCAAATACTCAGGGGCAGAGAGAAAGCAGATCCTATGTGGAGAAACTGAGGGTACAGGTCACACTCTGGTGTGTTCTGCCTGTGGAGCAGGATGCAGAGTTCTGCTCATGGGAGTGATAGCCATTATCTTTACCTTAAGCTCTGAAATGATACGGTGGGAGAAATTGGTAGGTTGTGAGGAGGCTTGGCATTGCCCCCACCAAGGCTTATTTCTGGTACATTGACTTCTAGATCTGGTTCGTTACAGAAAAGACTTAAGGGAAACACAAGAAGCCCAAGTTGCAGGCAGTCCTTAAATCTCAGGCTAGGAGCTGATGTAGACTTTAAATTATTTTGCAGCTGATTGAGGGTGGTAGAGGTATGAAACAGAGAGAAAGCAAGCTATTCCAGATTCATACCAGGTGCCAGCCCTGTTACACCATCACTTGGCAGCTCTGTTGGGTCTGAGATTCTTCTCCCTGGAGATGAGCTGGCAGGTTTCATGTCACCTCCTTCCCACCCATTTGCTCATTCATTCTGTCCTTCTTTTCCCCATCCTCCTCCAGTGCCTGTGAGTTCACGCGACACAGTTCTTCTATACAATACTCCAGCTGTCAGACTCCTGAACCAAAATCCATCCCTCCTGCGAAGCTTTCCAGTACAGGAAGTAACTCAACACACACAGCTTCATCACTATCTGCAGTTCCATATTATCCTCCATAACATAATTGTGCCTGGAATTATTCCATGCCTTTCATAGGTGCTATCTCTAATCTTCATAGGAAGTCAATGAAGTTTCTTGTTGTACCCATTTTAAGGCTAAAGAAATTGAGGCTTAATTTGATTCATTTATAAAAGGGGGACACTAACACCTACCTTGTTCCACTGCTGTGAGTTTTGGAGATAATATTACTGAAGTGCACTGTATAGGACAAGGTGATCTACACACATTGTCTTGTACTATAACCAATTTCCTTTCCAGACCATAAGCTTCTCGAGGTCTGAAACAATGCATAGCTTAATTGTGTGTGTGTGTGTGTGTGTGTGTGTGTGTGTGTACGCGCGTGTGGTTGTTAACATTCTAATTTTTTTGTTTTTTGTCTTTTTTCTCATTTATTTTTATTTTTTCATTACTTCTGACATACAATATTATATTGGCTTCAGGTGTACAGCATAGTTTATATAACTTACAAAATCCTTATTCTGATACATCTGGTTCCCATCTGACGCCATTTGTAGTTATTACAATGTTATTGACTGTATGCCTTTTGCCACCGAGTGACTATTCTGAATTTCAGTTATTGTACTCTTTATTTCTGACTAGTTCTTTTTTATGATTTCTATGCCTTTCTTTATGCTTAATATCTTTCTGTTGAAGTTTTCACTAAGTTCCTTGAGCATCCTCATAATCATCGTTTTGAGATCTGTGTCTGATAATTTGCTTGTTTAGTTCTTCTTCTGGAATTTTCTGCTATTTTTTTATTTGAGATGTATTTTTTGCTTCCTCAGTTTGGATACCTTCCTGTATATGTTTCTATGTATTAGGTAGATCTACTACATCTCCCAGTATTGCTAGATAGCCTTATCTAATAGGTGCCCTGTGGGGCCCCAGCACCATCTCCCTGGTCACCTGCAATGGGTCCTACTGCAGATTCTGGTTTGGTGCCAATGCTGTGCCTGAAGCTACTCAGCAAAAGTCTCAGAGCCTACCAATGCCAGTTGTTGCCAGCCTGGGGCCTGTAGACGTAAATAGTTTTCCAAGAAAGATTGCATTGCAGGTGGGACTGGCTGCTCACCAGAGAAAGTGCCTCTAGTGCTGGTGGAGTTTGTTGGACTGGAGTCCCAGTGAGTCAGCAGGGTGGAGGAAGCAGAGCTCACCAGACCAATCAGGTTCAGATTTGGCCATGTAGTAGTGGGCACAACACAGGAAAGATGGCACCCGCCAGCTGGCTGCATGGGAGGAAGATGCACCAAGGAAAAATGGCAACTGTCCTCCAGCCCTCACCCCAAAGCCACATACTTCAGTCTACCCTCCGTATGCCTTCAATGTCCCCTGAGTCACCATCCCTCTTCCAGAGCCCAAGATGAGTACCCGTGAGTAACTGAGTCTATGCATGTACTTTAAGAGGGCATCTGGGCTTCCTTCAGCCTTCCATGCCAACTGGATGGTAAAAATCCCCACTGTTTTTCAAAGTCATATGTTCTATGGCTCTTTTCTCCAGGACCAGTGTTCTGGAGTGGGGAGCCTGGTATGGGGCTAGGGTCCCTTGCTCCTCCAGCAGTAACCTCTGAGGTTGCGATATTCCTTTTGATTTTCTACCATCACCAGAGGTTTGACTCCTTTTCTGTCTGTGCCCCTCCCACCAGTCTTGCTGTGGCCTCCTCTTTTTTTATATCCTTAATTATAAAGCTTCTGTTCAGCTAAACTTCAAATGGTTCTCCCAGTGGGTTGTTCAATAATTTTGTTGTAATTTTAATGTGTTCACAGAACAAAGCAGGCATTGTGTTTACCTACTCTGCCATCTTGGATCTCCAATTGTACTATCTTAGTTTTATACTCACACTATTTTAAGGGAGGTTTTGCTCCTGAATAGAAACTGTGGTGATGATCAACAATTCATAGGGGTCTCTTCAGAAATAACTACCTAGCTATGGTCTCCCACATCAATGTGCCAACTTACTGGGGTAGAATGATAATCACAATTATCATCATCATCATAATTATTATTTATTGAGCACCAACTCTAGGCCTTGGACTGAGCAGAACATTTTATAAGCATGGTGATATTTAATCCAAGCAATGTTGGAGCCAGCGTAAGTTCAAGGCTACAGAATAAAGAAAAGAGGTTATATCTGCATACATCTAACTTCTTAGATTTATCGACCCCTACCTCCAGGCCCCATTACTCTTAAGGAGCATGCCTGAAATATCCTTACCATCCTGGCTTTCTTGGCAGCTTAATTGCCCAGCAACTTATTTGGAACCAACAGAAAACTCAGATCTTCAGTGCTTCCGCTCCCCCACCTCACTCCTCTCCTAGCAGCTCTAGCATTGAGTCTGAAACACACTATCAAATTCTTGATTAGATATTGACTTCTAGAAATCTATAATAATACTAATAGCGGTTACTGTTTATTGAGCCCTTGCTAACTACATAAGTTCATTTGGCATTACAACCACTCTAAGTTAGTACTATTAGCATTTTTATTTTACAGATGTGCAAATTGGAGGTTAAGTCATTTAGTCAAGGTCACTCAAATAATGAATTGTGACAGTTGAACTTATGTGTGCCTAACCTCATAAACTAAGTTATTTAACATTGCACTTAAACCATTCCACCTTCTTTGTATGTTTTAAGATTGTTGTCTCAGCCATAGCAGAAATGCTTTCAGGACATGGGCTTTTCCAATGCAGGTAGTCTAATGTAGACAGAAAGGTGGAGTCTTCCTAGTCATGAGTTTGAATCATAATGTACCAGTTCCTGAATGAGAAGCATGCCTAGTGAAGACAGAGATATGGGCTGTCAATTGAGACCACCTCACAGGAATAAGAATGAGATATGAGAAGCTGAGCTATGACCCTGTGAAAGTTCAGGGCCCTAGATAAGAATGTCTGTAAATAGAACTTCTGTTTAGAGGCTAGACCAATTATGATAGATATTATATTACTAAAACTTATAAATATCTAAGTCTTCTCTTCTTTCTGGGGAGCTTTGAAGTTAGGTGGTGCCATGTGACTAATTCTGGTCAAGATTGGAAGCAGAAATGGTGTGTGTCAGTAAATGCAGTAAAAATGCTCCCAAGTGACTCTTCAACTCTCTCCCCTATCATGCCAAATATGTTAAGATGTCAGAGTCACAAGATGGAAGAGCCCACCACAGCCATAAATCAGTGCTCAGAAGGGGACTGCCCAGGACAGCCACTGAACCTGCTGCAGATTTTGCATGAGTAAGAAACAAATATCCATCATGTTAATCCACTGATATTTGGAGGTTATTTGTTATCACAACATAACCTGGTCTACCCTGACTACTGCCCCTGTATACCTACCTTGTCCACTGTCCTGAACTGAAGACTAATGGGTTGGGGGAAGAATGCCCAGAGGAAAGCCAATAACTGGCAATGGGCTAAGCTGGAAAGATAAGGTATGGTCAGATTTCAAGAATGGGGAGTAAGCAATCTCAAATGCCTCTTGAGCAAAGAATGGACAGTCAGGGGTGAACACCAAGAATAATTGCCAGGTTTACTCAAGGGACCAAAGCCAGAGGCAGATCACAAAGGCAGAGGGTTGATTTTGTATACATCCCACCCCCCCACCCAAGGCTTTATGCAAGCAGGTGCAAGCAGTGTCTAGCTTCTCCATACTGTGGTGAGCTCCTGGGGAAAAGGCAATAAGTCTTGTCCAGATTGAAGGAAAGCCTCAGTGCTTTGCTGTCTTTACTCTACATCTTGAGTCAAGTGGATCTGAAAAGGTTGTTGAGTTAACAAATGAAAAGCTGAGTCTTACTTGAACCAATGCTGATCACCTCCCTGAGATTCCTTCCCGTGGTTCTTAAAGTTGACCTAGACACTTTCCATAGCACACATGATTTCTCTATGAGGTCATTTGATCAATATCTGTCTTCCCACCTCATACTGAATTCCATGAGGGCAGGGTCGATGTCCTGAATATTTCTAGATCCTACCATGGAATACAGTCTGTAGTAGGTGCTCAATAAAGATATTGAGAATGAATGTATGACTGATCTCCAAATTCAAGGTGGGATAGTTCTGCTTCTTGTCCACAGGGTCTGTCTATGGATCCTTCTTTTTCAGTCTTGCTCTTTGCCAAGTCTTCAAAAGAGATCATCCAATTCTGACCCTCCCTGTCCCCAGTCTGCTGACCTTACTGACTTCCTAAGAGCGCTCTTCATTGGAAACTTCTTTGGCTTTTCAGGACAGGAGCAGAGAGAAATGGGCCCTTCATTTAGCTGATTGAACCAACAAAAGAGAAGTTTGAGACAGAAAATGAATATAGATCCAGCTGCAGCAATTAGAGGGGAAATCAATAGAACATCATCAACAGCATCAGACCTGTGTAAGTCGGCGTCTCCAGGGATGGATCGGCAGAGCTGTGTTCATTTCATTTTTGTTTTCCTAACCTAATCCCCAGAAAGTGAAGAGGGATGGTGTGGTGGATGGGGAGCAGGCAGGTGGGAATGGGAGGATGGAGAGGAGGGAAGAAGGTAGGCAGGATGGGGTGAAAGAGGCACATGGGATCCCTTCTCCTCACACCAGCACACCTGTCTCTTGTGGGCACGTTTGTGATAGGAAGACCAACCTCACACAGCACCAGGTGGAGGTTCAAGTGGATCTGAGTTTGAATCTGAACCCACCATGTACTAGCAGTAAGCAGTAAGTGAGCAGGTTACTGAGCCTGTTGGAGCCACACTTTGCCCATCTTTGAAATGGGGATTGTGAGGCCTGCTCCGTACTGTGCTCGTGAGGAGTAAATGAAAACCTCTGCAGAGCCCTGACAGCAGAGTGCTGCCGGCCCCACAGCGAGGCTGCTTCCTCTAATGCTCCCTTGCCCTGCAATTTGACCCAATCAAGGTTCTTTTCTACTTCTTCACCTTCTCCTTGCATGAAGGCTCTTATCTTCCGTTGGGGCACACATGTCTGAAAGTTTAATCCTAAAATGCACAGGGTGAAAAGCACAGATTGGGGATTCACAAAGATCTGGGTCCCAATACCAGTTCCACTTCCCTGCTGACTGTGTAATCCTGGGCATATTACTTGACTTCTCTGTGCCTTAGTTTCTTCGTGAATAAAATGAAGATAATAAAGTACTCATAAGGTGTGATCAGGAATACATTGGTGAATACATGTAAATGCATTAGTGCTTAGAACAGTGCCTGACCCATAGGAAGTCTGAGTAAACATCTGCTGTTACTAACAACAGCGATGGGGATGCTTCTGATAAAAAGCACGCCGACAGGTGCATGCATACGATCTTGTGGTTGTTCGGTGACTCTTGCAGGGCAGCGTCCAGACTCTAGCCTGGCTTTCATTACTGTGCTTTGTCTGCGCCCCAGTCTACAGACTCGGTTCTGCAGGTGTGTGCAGGCTGCACCCACCCCACTGTAACAGTCCGTCTCCAAACTCTCTTACGGGGCATCTTCGGTTCCGTCCAATTGAAGGTGCAGATTAGGGCTCTGCGAGGCAGCCATTTACAGCAGAGGCTCTGGGGCCACAGTCTCAACCCCAATGTTCTGGGAGCCCCATGGACTTTGTCTGATCTGGGCTGAAGCTGACTCAGAGGTTGGCCCAGAACCAGGAATGGAGTGGCCATAGGTGGCCTTGGTCATCTCAGGATGAGAATGTACTATATGGGTAGGTGGGACCCCAAGAGTGGCTACAAGCACAGGGCTGAAGACCAGCCTGCAGAGGGGCCTGGAGGGATCTTAGGGGACTTGGGGTTAGGAGGCAGGAGGGAATGCCAGAGGCTGGGCCAGCAGCTTGTCGGTAAGGGCACAGCACCCGCCCAGGACGGGGTGTCTGTGGTGGGGGACCCATGGGACCTCTCCCCAGCCCATGTGGCAGGCTTGGCTCCCTCTTTCACTAGTGGACCAGCAGCCTCTGACCCCAAAGGGCTCCTGCCTCACTGGTGGAACTGACCCTAAGGGGCAGCACTGTCTTCCCCAGTTCTGGAGAAGCTGCTCAGTGCCAGTGCTCCTCTGGTCCAGAGAGAGTTGGGGCAGCCTGTGGAAACCAGTGGCGTTGGGGGAACTCAGAGAGCAGAGTTGGCCTCTCAGCTGCAGCTGCCCGAGTGGCTGACGAGCCACTCAGCTGGATGGAGCTGCCATTCTCCGCCCCACAATGTCCAGGAAGACCTGCTGCTGGGGGTGGTGGGCATCCATTGGGAGCCTTGGGGCTGGATCTGTTACAACTAAGGGTGTGACCAGAGGAGCAGGCAATGCCAACAGTTTCTGGGACGTCCTATCCCACAGGGGACTCCTGCATGAGGTAGAGTCACACGTCTTGTTAAACACAGAGTTCAGCACCTTTCTGGAGAGATAGTGAGGCAGAACAGAAAGAGGAGAGGTCTGGGTTGGAATCCAGCTCTGCCACTTGTTAGCTGTGTGACTTTGGACAAGTGACTTAACTTCCCTGGGCCTCGGTTTTTAATCTGTAAAACGGAGGTGAATCAGACCACCTTTAACAAGGATCTCAACTTGAGACTAAATGAAATGCAGATACATGTAAAGTGGGCTCCCTGGCGTCAGAATTAATGCAGAATTTTATTCATCCATCCAACCAACCATTCAGCCTACTGGTGCTCCTCAACTGATGATGGATTACGTCCCAATAAACCCACCATAAGATGAAAATATCGTTAAGTCAAAAGTGCATCTAATACTACTCTGAAGGGTATCTGTTGCTTATTCGCCTGATCACGTGGCTGACGGGACTGTGGCTCATGGCCACTGCCCAGCATCACAGGAGACTACGGTAACGCGTAATGCTAACCCGGGAAAAGACCAAAATTCAAAGTACGATTTCCACTGCATATGCATTGCTTTCTTACCCTGGTAAAATTGAAATATTCTAAATTGAACCATCATAAGTCAGGGACCGTCTGTATGTCTAGTCATTGAACATCTGCTCTCAGCCAGTGGGGAGAAAATCTCCCACGAGAGCAGAATCAGACGTAAGGAACTTGACCTAGGAGAAGGCCTTGGGTTGGGTTTGCAGCAGGGAGTGGGGGACAAGGACAAGGAGAAGGGACAGGAAGGCAGAGTGGTATGACTCAAGCACAGCATGGTTTCTATCTCTTGTCCTTGTCTTCCTGCCCAGTCCCCTCTGGTCCCCTGCCCGTGTCTAGTGGAATGGGTGCTTGTGACGGGACCGTTTCAGTCCCTGTATAACATGTCCGGGCGCAAACAGAACTGCTTTAGGACTCCATTAACAGCATGTGGCAGAGAGTAGGAGGGAAGAGAGAGGCATTGTCCCCGAACTTGCCACCATGCAGTATGGCACAGTGCAGAGCCCAGGGCCTGGGGGCTCGGTCGCAGGGATCTAGGTGCTGGAGAGTAGCAGCAGGGAAGGCCAGGGAGCCTGGCAAAGCCCATGAGCCCACAGGAGGTGACTCCTGGGAACACGCAGAACTATTTGTAGGGGGAGTGGAAATTATGTCCCAGTTCTGGCGGGCAACAAATCTGTGAAATTTAGTTATCAGTCATGTCAATAATTTGTACCTCGAGGTGGGCAAAGCCCGTGGTAATCTCAGTGATCATACCTGGCAAAGCTATTGTACAGACATGGGATGGCATGGTGAAAGGTCTTGGAAATTGTAATAACAGTGACTACTATTGTTGCTGGGGTGATAATTATTACCGCACACATCTGGGCAGGAGTGTTGGTTGCCATGGGTTCTGGCTGGCTGGGCAAAGAGAATGCTGGGAAGAAGAAAGAAACCCAAACTACAGTTTTCTAAGATTGCATCCATTTCAAACATTTCTGTCCCAGTGTTCTGGAATGGGGCGGGGGAGGGTGGCCTGGTGACGGCTGCCTGTGGCTTAGGCGTGACAAGCTGAGTGCTGGCGGGAAGGTCGCACCGGAAATGGGAGGGTGGCACTGGGGGATGAGCCTCATGGACAAAGAGCCACTGCTGTGCCTTCTGAAGTCCTGGGGGGCCTCCATGGCAAATGCATGCTGTGTTTCTGTTGGGGTGGGGTCAAGAGCGTAGTGTGTATCGATGCTGACTACATGCTGGGTGGACTGACCCAGCACTAAGAAGATACGGCATGCCACGGGCACCTGCTCCTTGGGCAAATGGGCACTGTCACCCTTCTTCAGGTAAGCTGCCCAGCTTCTTTCCTAGTCTAAGCTTAAGCCAATCAGAGGGCTCTGCCTTTACCTGGTTACAGTGATTGGCTCAGGGATGAGCACGAGGCCCAATCAGAATTTATAGGTGCAGTAAACTTACTGGGAAACCTTCTGGGATGTGATTGCTGGAGCTGCTGCAACCCTCTTGCCACCACAGGGAAGTGCTGTCTGAGGATGGAGCCAACCTGGAAGAAAAAAGCACAGAGACAGAGAAACCAGGTCATCCATGCTTGAGCCCTGAATCTTAACAGTTAAAAGAGCCACAAATTCCCTTTTCCTCAAGCCAGTTTGGGTTAGGTTTTCTTTAACTTGCACCTGAAAGAGAACTGACTGAAATACAATAACTGCCTTCAGAGGGTTCACTGTCTCGAAGGGGAGGCAGGCAAGGAGACAGACAGTAATGACAGGAGGTGGTAGCTCCTTCACTATATATACAAGGGCTGAGAGAGCGCCCCGGGCTGTGTGTGGGCTGTGAGGAGGGGCACTCAGTCCTCAACAAAGGAGTAGGCTGACACGTGAGAATCAGGGGAGGTGAGAACAATTGGAACACCTCTGTCCTCACTCGTCAGTGTCCCCAGTCACTTCCAGACTTCTCCTGCTTTCCACTTTTTACCTTTTCTACTCCCTGCTTTTAGATAAGACTGACCTAATATTCATCCACTCATCCCTCCATCCACTCACCCACCCAAGCTTAACTAGATTCACCACCTATTCCAGAAATAAAGTTAAATCAATACAGTCTGTACTTGGGTCCCTGAGGAGTTTCATGCAGCTGTGCCTGGGGTCCAAGTTTAATACAAAACACCTTGTGCAGAGCAGTCAACTGTCTGTACCTTGAAACTGACAGAAAGTCTCTTGAGAGAGAATTAGGCAGGGACAGGCATGGGGAAGAGAACTAAGGAGGAAAGTGGCCTCCACAGGGACACAACCTCTGCTCAGAATCAGGCTGCCTTGGTGACAAGAGCAACCTGCTGCTTCTTGCAGGAATAAGAAGTAGGGTTCTCCTTTGTATGCATGAGAGAGGACAGGGACACGTCAGGTTTAGTAATGATGCCACTCATTCACACCTTCATTCACCTCATCTTCACCCCTGTTCTGTCACAGAGATGCTCATCCCTGTCCTCCAACACTGATGGTCTCATACCACCAATCGCTTCACATCTTCTGTGGAGCTCAGGTGAGCTTCTCTGTCCGTCCCCAACTTCAAAAGTGAGACAGGTCCACGTCTGGTGCACCTTGGAGTTAGGGGTCCGTTCCTCATTGTTAGCATACTCATAATGCTAACCACGAGATTATTTTTCTAATTCTACCAAATCCAATTAGTTTGCTTATGACACTTTACTTTCTAAATACAAAAGTAGTCCTTGGTTAATTCAGAAAATTTGCACAGGACACAGAAAAACACAAAGGAAATGAAAAACTAATAATCTACCACCAAGTGAAAAGTAAATATTTGGAAAATGCATGTTTCTAAGAGGACACAAAGGGTTATGATGTCATCTATATTGTTTTGTACCCTGCTTTTTTTACTAGAAAGCATCTTACAAACACGACACTAAGTGTTCTTCTATAACTTCATTTTAATGGTTTCATAGTATCCCATATTATGAATATTTCATAACTTGTTTAACCAACTGCCTATGATTGGATATGCAGATTATTTCCAGTTTTCATTAGCATAAATAATTCTTTATTGACTGCATTTATACATAAATAGTTGCACCTATATTTGTTTCGATCATTAAGATAAATTCCTAGAAGTAAAACTGCTGAATCAATGATATGGAGGCACATTGTTTTTTAAAGCTTTTGATAGATATTACCAAAATGCCCTCTAAAAAAATTGCATCCATTTGCACTCTCTCCAGCAGGGTACAAGAATGCCCAATTTTCCATACTCGTTGATTTAATTTGCATATCTTTTTTTTCCAGTGAGGCTGAATGTTTTCTCATATGTTTATTGTCTATTTGTAATTTTTCTTCTGTGAATTGCCTACTTATGTCAATTGCCCATTTTTATGGGAATCCTTATCGTCTCCCTTTTGACTTCAAGAGCTCTTCATATGTATAACCTTTTGTCTATAATATATGTTTATTATGTTTTCCCCAGTGTGGCATTTGCCTTTTAATTTTGCTTATGGTGTTTATTTGGACATAGCGAAGATTTTATTTTTAAGTGATCAAATTCATTCATCTTTTCCTTTCTTGTTTTTGCTTAGAAATGTTTGAATGCTTTAGTGATGCTTAGAAAAATCTATTCACCCCAAGTTCATATAAACATTGCTCTGAAATTTTCCTTTAATTCTTTTATAGTTTTGATTTTGCTAATACTTAGCTCTTTAAACACTTGAATTTTATTTTGCTGTATGCCATGCAGTAATGCTTTAACTTTTTTCCCCCAAATAGTTAACAACCCCCCACCTAGTACCATGTCATTTCCCCACCCTTATTTGAAGCAGGTCAATGCAATTTAAACAATATCTGATGGCTCTGGACATAACGGTGATCTCTCTGAACGCGGTGGTCGCTTAAGGAGAGGATAGGAACATGATGCCTTCATCTCTGCCTCTGTTGGGTCTTGCATGCTCCTTGTTCTTTATGCAACAATATTTATGAAGTGCCTGCACTGTGCATCCTGGGAGATGCTGGGAATAGAGGGGGAGTAAGAGAGCATTTCTGCTCAGCACTTCCCAATACCTGTGTCGGATGTGTAGTGAATGCTGTGGTGTGCCACTCAAAGTCCCCCCATAAGACTAAAGCACTACTCCCCAAATGATCAGGAAAGTTGGCTGCTGACAGCTCACAATTTCCTTCCTGGGAATGTCCTTCCCCTCAAAGGGCACTGCCTCACCTAAGGATGTGCGCCCTCCCTAGGTCAGCCCACATCTCATAACAGGTCTGTGAGTAGGTTCAAAGACACACTCCCCTTGCTGTAATTCAGGACAGCTCTGAAGGGCCACCCCTGTTCTAGAGCCTGCTGTGGGATCTACTGAAGTCTCAGTCACAACTACTCTGTCCCAGCTCAAGCTCTTCCTCTGTCCAACTCTATTTCCCTCATTCGTTCCCTTCCAGGTGTTTCCTAAGAGCACCACTGCCCCATGCCCCACTCTTGCACAATAAACTTCCTGTATGCAAGTCTTCATCTCCTGAGACCAGGTATGAGGTCCTTGTTCTGCTTAGTGGAAGGTGATGGATAATGTGAGGGTGACACCTGAGGCCACAGCAGGCGGGCTCAACTTGGCAGGCTTGGTACCATCATCTTTATCCTCCTGCTAAGAACTTTATCCATCAGACACTGCATATCTTTTGAATTGTAATGAGCTTTGAGTAGGAGAAGGACTTTTTAGCATCATAATTGTAAGTTTTAGCTTTAGCAACAGAACTGTGGTTTCCAAAGTCATCTCCTAGACAAACTTGCACCAATTAAACCCTAAGCTCAAGTACAAGGTCCTAATAAGTGCCACTGTTTAATTGGCTTGTTCTCACCCAGTCCCACCTGGTGGTGCTTCATTTCCCTGATCTGAACAAAACTGGGGCCTTGTATCATAGGCGTTAAGCATAACTAGGTTCTTCTCATAATGATATTCACACAATAGCTTCCATGTTTTTGGCTGATGTTGACAGGTGCATGCGTGTGAGTGTCTGTGAGCATAAAGCTTGACACCAAGGGCAGGATTTCTCTTCAGATCAATCACCACATAGGAGACAGAAGCACCACAGTTTCTCCTGAGATGTCTATATCTAATCACACATTTTGCTTTTGCACTCTGGCTACAGAAAACTCAACTCAACAGCTCCAGACCATAAGATTTATCATCTCATATTACAACCAGTCCAGAGATAGGACAGCCCCCAGATTGATTAATTCAGTGGCCTATAAATGTCATCAAGGACCCAGTCTCCTTTTATATTTTCTCTCTGCCATCCAAAATACTTTGGCTTTGGAGTTCCCTGGTGGTGTAGTGGCTAAGCTTCAGCGCTGTCAATGCTGCGGCCTGGGTTCGATTCCCAGCCAGGGAACTACCCACATTAAAAAAAAAAAAAAAAATACTTTGGCTTTGTGTTAAGTCTGCTTCTCTCCATAGCAGCAGTCAGACGTCGTATCTAGAGCAGTTGACATTGAGGGAAAGGCCATGCTTTCTTTTCCGTGTGTCTACTTTCAAAAGCAAGCAATTGTCTCCCAGAGACTTAGGCAGGGCCAGGCATGGAGAAGAAAGCCAAGGTGGAGGTGGCCTCCACAAAGCCACAACCTCTTCTCAGAATCAGGCTGCCTTGATGACAAGAGCAACGTGCTGCTTCCTGCAGGAGTAAGAGGTAGGGCTCTCCTTTGTATGTATGGTGACTTGGCATGAGAGAGGAGGGGTACAAGTTAGGTTTATTAATGATGCCACTCATTCACACCTTCATCCAGCTCATCTTCAACCCCGTTCTGGTCACAGAGATGCGTGGGGCTCATCCCTGCCCTTTAACCACTGATGGTCTTATACTACCAATTGCTTTACCCCAGGCATCTTCTGTGAAACCCAGATGAGCTGCTCTGGCTGGCTGTCCAGAACTGATCCCCAGTTACTGCCAGTAGGGATGAGAAAACCAACACTGGTTTAGACACATCAGAAAGCATCGCCAAGTCTGTGTCCCCTTCTCCCAAGTCACAGGGCAAGCCGAGGAAGGTGGCAATCCAGCAAAATAGGGGATCTAATGGGAAGGAGCAAGGCAGGGGTGAAAATGGGTATTGGGGGTAGGCAACCACCACGTCGACACACTTATCAGCTGATGAGGCAAAGGGGAGCGAGAACACTTCTCCCCAGGGTAGTTCAGGGGAGAGGTGTGGGGCAGGATGGAAAAGACAGAAGAAAGGGTGAGCCTCATACTTCACAGGTACTTGGGGACCTGGATGCCCTTGTGTCCGGAGTTCACCCCATTGGTCTGCCCCTCACTAGCTGGGATCTAAGCCCTGGTCTGTTTGACACCAAACCTTGAGCACATTCCTCGATCCCTCCATTCTTAAAGGACTTCCCAGAGTTAAGAAATCTCAGGAGAAGGGGCTAGCGGGGAACAAGATAAAGAGAGCCCTGTACAGTGGGGTTCTCTCTGAGCTGCCCACAGACCTTCAAAGCCCTGGGGCTGTCACACACAGCCCCCAACCCTTTAGATAGATCTTTAGCATAATCTTTAGGCTGTAAAGGTTAGGGCAAATATTGGTAGGAACAAAAGACATCCAAAAAGGAGAAAGAGGTCACTACAATCAAACACCAAGCTTTATTTGTCCCTTGCCTCTTGACCCAGACAAATGACATGCTGGGATATTTTTAAAGATTTGGGAAGACGATCGCCCCACCACGATTCATTGAACTCTGAGGAATCATGGAAGTCTGGAGCGGGCTGCAAGTCTGGAAACAGATAAATGTCATCGTATTTTTAAAGCCTTGGAGAGGGTGAGTTCTTTAAACCTCTGTCTGCACCCAGGAAAGCATATACAGCATCGGTAGGGGTTGGACACTCTGTGTCGAAATGAGGACTCAAGGTTCACTGTTGGGCTGCACAAGCACATTTAGAACCAGTCATGTCAAAGCGACCTGATTTCTTTCTTGGTCAGGGACACACTCAAGAATAAGCACAGGGACATGTGGTAGACACAAGGTCAGGCCCCACAGGTCCCAGCTCTGCCCAGATGCACAAAACACATAATCTCAAGTCCCTCAAGCCAATGTCGCTTAGTCTTGCAGTAAATTAACTTCTGCAGAGGTGTCTGCCTGGCTCACCCATTTGCCTCCTGATGGGAAATCCCAGCACTACTCACTCACTGAAGACCCCAAACAAGTCACTCGAGTTTCTGAGTCCAGCAATCATCCATTCACTCATCCACCTATTCAGTTATTCATCCAAACATCTCTCTACTAACTATTTACTATTTACGAGTGCTCGCTCTGTCATAGGAATGATGCCAAATGCTAGGGATCCAGGGGGGATAAGATACGCACAGCCCCTGCCTGTGGGCCAGGGGGACCTCCAAGGAGGGCCACAGAGCTCACTCCTCTCCATTTGGATTAGAGTGCTTCTCAGACTTGAATATGCAGGAAATGAGCTGGGGAGCTTATCACACTGCAGATTCTGATGGAGTAGATCTGAGATGGACCTGAGATTCCGCATACATGATCAACTTCCTGGGAAAGCTCACAACGTTTGTTCTTGGACACACTTTGAGTAGCGAGAAGCCAGAACACCTCATGTGGCAGGGTGCTAATCCTCTTTTCTAGGCAGATAAAACCCCAGCTATCTTGACAACAGCCTTGTATCAGATGTCTGCTGGTGAGCCCTACCCCCCTAGATGTTAGAGCTTTCTATCACCAGCCTCAGTTGGGAACAATTGGCTTAGAGCTTGTTGCTGGGAGGCTCCTTTGCATGTATGCAGAATCTCTGAGCTGCAAGGACAATGAGGGAAAGATGATCTGGAGATATTCAATTCAACCAGTTCCTGTTTGCTTTTCCCCTTCTGCTGTAGTTGTTCACCTTCATTGTCATCACCATCATCACCATCATCAAGCACCCTCATTATAGTTCTTAGCATTTTGCCAATGGTATTAACAATTTAAATTTCACAAACGAGGCTATGGGTGGTTCCTGCTAATACGTAGATACACATCAGTACTCCCATTTTGCTGTCCGGGGAGCCTAGGCACGGAGACGTTAAGTAATTTGCTCAAGTTTGCACAGCTAGTCCGGACTCTGCACTTCCTGCCTCCACAGCCCCTGCTCTCAGTCATTTCACTCTGCACTGGGTCAGAAAGGCGGGAGACTCTGCATTCCTGCGCTGTGATTTCCACTGGAAAGCACCAGCGCCGAGTGCAGGAGAGCCCCTGGGTCCTGGCACAGGTCTCTGCTTTGATGCAGCTCGCAGGGAGGAGGAGGAGGCACTGAAACCTTGGTGAGATTTGGTCTGCCTATTAAATGGCCTGGAACGTGCTGACTGGGGGAGCCGAGGGGCACTGGAGGTGTGGGGGCGGGACTTAGCCGTTCCTGCATAAAGAAGGGGGACTAAAGGACCCCATTCTCCTGACTCTTGCTGCAGAAGCTGGAGGGTGATAGCCTGGGATACAGACTGTGGGCACCCAGTGGCCCCCAGTCCAGGTGGGAGGTCCCTTCCCCACTCGGTGTGCGAACCACTCTCTAGGGGTGCTCTGTTGGTTGTTCTGACTGGAGAGGCACCCCAAGGAAGCCAGCCACACCTTCACTTTGTTATCCGCTCTGTGATCCCCCTCCCAAACCTTTTCTTAGTATAAGAATGAAGACCTTGGGGGGGAGGGGCTACAGGATGTGAAAATCCTATGAAATAATGAAATGCATTCATTTAAAATGTATTAAAGAGCCTACTTGTTTCCATTGTGATCGTCCCCAAACAATTTCATAAGCTTCAACTGACCTTTCACTTTAGCCTTGGGTTTCCCAAACCAACTTTGATCCATTGGAGTAATTGAGAATTACATGAAAACAGACTTCGCTCTAAATGCACTGTCCTGAGTTGAAGCCTTGGGAAGGTCAGGCCCATCTGATGAAAGATAAAAGACCCATTAGATCATCTGGCTGCAGAGCTGGTGCCAGGTGGGCTGAGCCCTGGCCACTTGGCACGATTTGCATGAGCCCGGCACAGCCCTCGGCTCCTTGGAAGTGAGCGGCCAGCTCTTTCTTACTCACTGGTTTGGGTCGTCATCTGGGAGGCAGATAATTTCAAGGACAAAAGAGCCATAGGTTTTCTCTCTTCTTCTAATTTCCCATGTAACCCAAAGTGTGTCACTTCATAATTCTAGAACTTCCTTTTCTACTTCTGCAAAGTGGGAGAAAACATTTAACCTGGGAGTAAAGTGAAGAGTCTCAAGTTGTCGAGAGACTCAGGCTCTCCAGCGTCTGCCATTCTAGGTCCCCTCTCGGGATCCAAGTGTCCTGATGTAAAAAGTAAGGGTTGGGCTGGACCATCTCCAAAACACTCACTTTCAATGAATTAATGAGTACATCAGGTGGCAAGAATTTCGGATGGAGGTGGCAGGAGATGGGGCTGGAGAGGTGGTGAAAGGTCACATGGTGATGAGGTGGCTGGGATATGAACCACGCAGCCACACTGGGGAGCAATGTGGAGGGACATAGTTAACTAAGGAGGCATATGCCCTATGATCCCATAATTCCCCAGAGAAGTTCTCATGCCAGTCCACAGGATACGCACAGGAATACGTGTGGCAGCATGGTTGGTGGGTGAGAGGGCAGAGGTAGTCCAGGCAATCCCGCAACACAGTGGTAGCAATGAAACTAGCTGCACACACAGTAAGACAAAGTGAGCACAGTGCTGAGTGAAAAAATAAGAAACATGACAAGGTCTTTAGCACAGTGCCATTTATGTGGATGAAAACAGTCCTTACTTTGCAAGGATGCATGTGAATTTAAGAATATACACGAGACACATTTGTCTGGTTGCAGGAGGGTAATATATTTTGACTTATGTGTCAGATGGTGTCTCGGGTGGCTTTGTAGAGAATGGATGGGGGAGGGACTGCCTGGGTGGGGTTGGGGAGACTGAAGAGGAGGCTGCAGCCAAGTCTAGGGGTAAATGGTAAGGTTTGAATGAAGGTCATGGTAGGGCAGGGTCAAAGATAGGAAGGAAAAGTAAACCTTTAAGGAAGGGATGGGCTGTAAGCTGGTGGGTAGCTCTGGTGTGACAAACAGTAAGGATCTGTCCAGACTCAGGGGCAGAGGTGGTATGAGGACAGAATCTGGATGAATTTATGCTCCCCGACAGCCCCCACTCTGGGAGAACTCACTGGGGACCCGAGGGCCAGGTGGGGCTTCTGCAGAGGTATAGCTTAGAGGTGTCATCAAACAGGGCACCTGGAGCAGGGAAAGAGGGACAGGCATGGCCTGGAAGGAGGAGTCACTGGGGGACTGGAAGCTGCCCATACTGGCTCAGCAACTTTGTAAGCCACTGCAGCTTAAAATTAGCCACGGGAGGAGTATTTACACCATGGCAATCGGCAAACGCCACCAATCCAAGTTCTTTCTTTTTCCCCAGAGAGCTGTTTAGCTTGTGAGTAGGGAGTGGTGACAGGCCCGGAAGAGCCATCGACCGCAGTAACACGGCAGGCGGGACCAAGCCTGGCCGTCCAACGCGAGTGGGGACTGGCGGAGAAACTGACCCAGCTCCTCGGGGGCTCACCAAGAAGTGCCAGACTTGAGAACTTAGCTGAGCAGTATTTACAGGCCAGTTTTTAACAGCGGGGTAAGGCAAGCGGCACCAAAGAAGTGGACATAGATACAGCATTGATTTGGGCATATTATGGACAGTTATTAATATTTATACTGTTATAGAGTATATAGAGCCATGGTTTCTGCTTTGCAATTTCTGTAGCAGGTTTCTTATACTCAGGACAACTTTTATCATGTTTCTGACACTTAAAAATTGTTTCCTTTGGAGGACTTGGGAATGAAGGGGACATAGGTGCCCCTCTTCATCCCACGTCTTGTTTATAATGATAGTAATGGCATTTGTATAAAAGCTTCCCATGTACTGGGTTCCATGCTAAATATGTCACACACATGATCTCTCTCAATTTTTCTCTGTGAGAATTACTATTCTCATTCTTTGCTATTCTTATTTTGTGGGAAATGCAACTGAGGCTCAGAGAAGTTATGTAATTTGCCCAGGGTCACACAGCAAGGAGGAGGAAGAACTGGACCAAACGTGGATCAGCCTACTCTGAACCATTATGTTCTGTTTGCCTCTTTTGAAGGCAGAGGAGAGGCTCTTGGTCAGAGCAACACAGACCCTTCTACCACCTCTGTCATTCCCGCTTCCCAGCAGCCCTGAAATGCTCCTCCTTTCCTTGTGTCTCTGATTCAAGCAACAAAATTTAGGCTGCAGTCTCCCAAAGGCTCCTGAGAAAATGACACAGTTAACTGAATGGCAAAGCAAGTCCCCAGTCTGGCCCCACTCACGACATTGACACACCTGCTCCGGGGACTGTCCAACATTTCCTGTAAAGGACCAGACAGTAAGTACTTCTGGCTCTGCAGGCCATATGGTCTTTGCTGCAATGTCTCACCTCTGCTGTTGTATCGTGACAGCGGCCATATGTATGTAAACAGGTAGGTGTGGCTGTGTGCCAATAAAACTTTATTTGCAAAAGTAGGTGTTGGGCTAGATTTGATCCTCTGGTGCCTTAGGAAAGCAAAGAGTCCGATACTGCTGAAGGAGTTGCTGATGGGGAAGGCTTTTTTTGTTGTTTGTTTTCTTTTGGCAGGGCGGGGGTGCAGGAGAGCGGCCCGGGGCAGGTCAGCCCTGGCCACACTTGTCCTGGGATCCTTGAGGTGGCCAGGAGTCCAGCAGAGGGCCCAGGCCTCTGAGACAGGAGAGTGAAATTTCGATTTGATTACTTTGTCCTTTGCCTGACACATACTCCTCTTCTGATTCAGCCCATTTATCAAGCCCCCTGTGACAGGGCTTTCCATTCATTAGCCCATGTAATCCTCATCCCAACCTTGCAGGGTGAGAGTCACAGCAGAGCCAACCCTGACTCGAGCTTTTAAACCAGATTTGCCCACTTGAACCAGAGACAGATAAACCCGGGCCTCTGCCCCGGGCCCTCCCCAGCTCCCAGCCAGCATGGACCTTCTTCTTCCTTGTCACTCTGTACACACCTCCTCCCCTCTGACCTCGCTTGCTCCTTAAACTCTGCCCTGGGAAGCAGTGGCTCTCCTGTTCTGACTCTAAGGGTCCTGATGACATATATTTCTGTCATCTGACTCATCCCCATCCTGTCCACTTACCTTCAAGACCCGTACTGGTGTCTCCTGGAGGTCACCTGAAGCAGGCGAACCTCCCAAAGTCACATAGCCAGGGCAGCTGGGCTGAACCCAGCGCTCTGCATGCCCTCTGGGCTACAGGGAGAGAGTGGGGGATGGATGGGCCCAAGGCCCAGCTGCTGGTCTTCGAGGACACTGATGTTTGCTCCCTGCCCGGAGCCCAGGGAACCATGGGAAACAGGGCTCAGAGGAAATAACTCTCTGTGGCAGACCATCCTCAAAGTTGATTTCCCAGGAGGAATCCAACAAGGCCCTTGAAACGTGGACATCAAGGAGGAAAATCAATCGTCTTTTAAGTTTTCACCTTGACGATTGATCCACTGTCACCAGCTCCTTTTCTCTCTCTCTCAAGCCTTTGGACGTAGTCTTTCTCTCTCGCACCCTCCACATGTTTCTCCCCTCTCATCTTTAAAGTGTGGGAGTTCCTGGTTGTGATCTGAAGCCAAAATACATTGCTGTATGCCAGCTGACCAGGTATTGGTCACACGCTTCCAAACATTTTCTTTTCTCTGAAGGAAAGAGGCCCTGGAAGCCTCCTAGGAGGGGGTGGAAGAAAAGGAGCATTTGCTGAGTGCCTGCTGTGTGCCACGCCCTCCCCCCACCTCCAGAGTTAATCCTGGAGTTAATCCTCTTCAGGGCTCTAGGACCCCGTAGCTCAGATGCATTCAGGGCAGAGGAGTAACTTCCTGATGCCAACATGGTTTGCAGGTGGTAACACAGAACTGCTGCTCTGGGCATGAACACCCGGGTGGGATGCACACCCCAACAGGGCAGCATTAGAACCTCTCTTGACCTTGACCACAAAGAGATGGAGGCATCTAGGAAGTCAGCTCATGAGTCACAGCGGGGCCACAGGGCGCTGTTCACGCACGTGGGACGTGCTGCATGGCAACGCAGACCCAGCAGGGCCTGGAGAGGTGAGACTTGAGGTGGGTTCTGAAGGAGGCATTAGGAATTGGGCTTCTCTGTGACAGCAGTTAGACTAGATCCCAATGACTGCTCCTTCCTCGAGAGGGGGCCTGCTGCTGTATCCCTGCTCTGTGTAGTTATTTGTGTCCTTTGTGTTAAAGGAACTCATTTCCTTTTCCTGAGGCTGTTGGCACCTTTCCATCAATCATATCACTTTTCCTTGAAACAGTCCCACCCCAGGGAATGAGAGAAGGACACACAGGCCGTGGAAAGCACGTGCACTGGTGTGCAGCAGCAGGGTGCCTTTGGAAACTACTGGATTCTCCCGATTCTGAGGCGTGGGGAGGAGCTGGCCACGGCAGGAGCCGGGTCTTGGAGGGCCTTGCCTGGACCTTCCAGCTCAGAGATGGGAACTCTCACTAAAGACTTAGAGAGCCGCTGAAGGGCTGTAGGGTCGGGGCTGACATGATCAGTTAAGATGCTCTAAAGAACAGCTGCAATGATGGTTCTGGCTACGTTTTAGAGCGGGTTTGAAAAGAATCTGCTGCTGGTGAGAGAACCTGAGAATGGTGGTTTTGGAAGCAGCCAGCAACAAGTCGTGTTGGTGCCCACTCCTTTTATCTTTCAGGAAAGAGAGAACTTGAGAGCCCAAGGAGAGGCTGGGGCCCAGTCTGTCCATGTTCACAGGGGATCTGAATTCACACCCCGCAGGAGCTGAGAGATGCCCTAAGGCGCAAGAGGGGCTTCTGAAGTGTTACTGAGGCTTTTACTGAAATAATGCTACAGAAAACCACCCCAAATCTAATCACTTAAAACAGTGCTCACTTATTTTATAAGCCTGCAGGTCCGTAGGTCAGCCAGGGTGCCCCTGCTCCAGATGGTAGGTTAGCTGGGGAAGCCCTGCTCCAAGTGTCTCATTCTGGAGCCCAGAATGTTTTTTCTCACAGTGTAAGTCAGATGCTCCAAATGGAACCAACAGGAGCATGAGATGCCTCCGAAGGCATCCTGGCTGAACACTTGAACCTGGAGTATTGTCACTTCTACCCACATTTCATTGGTTAAAGCAGTCATGGCCAAGTTTAACATCAAAAACAGGGTTCCCCAACCCCTGGACCACAGACCAGTGCCAGTCTGGGGCCTGTTAGGAACTGGGGGCCACACAGCAGGAGGTGAGTGGCAGGTGAGCGGGCGAAGCTTCATCTGTATTTACAGCCGCTCCCCATCGCTTGCATTACCACCCGAGCTCCGCCTCCTGTCAGATCAGCAGCAGCATTAGATTCTCACAGGAGCACGAACCCTACTGCAAACTTCGCAGGTGAGGAATCTAGGTTGCACACTCCTTATGAGAATCTAATGCCTGATGATCTGAGGTGGAGCTGAGGCAGTGATGCTAGTGCTGGAGAGAGACTGCAAATACAGATTGATATTAGCAGAGAGGTTTGACTACACAGAGACCATAATATATCAATTGCTTGCAGACTCATATCAAAACCCAAGCTCAGGGCTCCCACTGATTCTGCATTATGATGAGTTGTATAATTATTTCATTATATACTACAGTGTAATAATAATAGAAATAAAGTGCACAATAAATGTATTATGCTTCAATTATCCCAAAACCAGTCTCTCTCCACCCCCCGTTTTGTGGGAAAAAAATTATTTTTCACAAAACCAGTCCCTAGTGCCAAAAAGGTTGGGGACCACTGATCGAAAGGATGGGAGTGTCTCTACTCCTCTCATGAAAGTGGGTGACAAGGAGAAATTGCCTGTGGAACAAGCATCTAACTGTCACAGTTACTACCAAGGAGCACTCGTTGACCCCAGGGCCAACTTTCCTGGTCACAACAGGGGAAATTGCCACACTCATGGTGTGCTCTTCACTATGCTGTGAGATTCTAGCTGGAGACCAGCACACCTACATGTCACCTGTCCATCTCTCAGTCTTTTCAAGGAGGCCACCTTGAAGGAGGGTCAGGAATTAGGCAGGGACCACGTGCATTTTGCAGCTGAAAGAGTATGGTAGAGGTCATGGCTTTGTCACGAATGACATTCACCTTGGGATTGAGGCATAGCCTGGGGCTGATCCACCAGAGGTCTGTTTGGACAGGAGGCAGAGGAGCCCATAGGGAAATGGGTCACCCCAGGAAAGAGTATGTGGCGGTGCATGATGTGGTGAGTGATCAGGGTTGGGATATCAGACAAGGGAGTGCCTAGCAGGGTGACTCATCCTTTACTCAATGTCACTCTGCTTCTGTGGACTCCTCTCTGGGTACAGGACCAAAGGACTTCCATGGACAGTGAGAAAAAAACCTCAACGAGTTATTGCTGTATGGTTTCTAGAAGCTTTGGAACCAGGACTTCATACATCAACTAGTGTGTATCAGTTAGCATAAGGTTTGCGTTTTCTAAACACTTATTTAATAAATGTGAAGGAAATGAGTTTGGTTTTTATATACATAAACACATGCATAAAAAATAAATTAATTAAAGTGGCTTAAACAAGCTGGTATGGCTCTATCACCCTCAGCATGTGGCTCCCATTCTCAAGGCCATCATGTGGTCTAAGATGGCTGCTAGAGCTCCTGCCATCACATCTGCTGCATTCTAGGGGGTTGGGGGATGAAAGGGAGAAGAGGAAGGGAAGTTGCAGGGTGTGCCTTCATACCTTCATCATTTTGAAGACGTGGCTCTGAAGTCTCACACAGCATTTCTGCTTAAATCTTATTGGTCAGAACTTACTTTCACAGTTCCCTGCAGCCGCAGGAGGTTGGGAGATACAGTCTTTTTCACTGAATGGCACTGTGTCTAGATAAAAGTTGGAATTCTCTTACTAAGAAAAATGAATATAATTGGTATTGGGGGTCCACAGGCATTGTCTTCCACAGGAGAAAACAGGTAGACACTTTGGTACCGGTCAACATCAACCTTGATCTAGAATCATAAGCTACTCTGGTAGCAGTTGCATCTCGTATCTTTAGCATCGCTCCAAGAGCGGACACATTTGTCACAATTGATAGCAGAAGTCATTTCCACAGTAACTCAGAGTAGACAGGAGGAAGATGATGGACATGGGTGGCTGCCAAGAAAAATAATGACCTTGGCAGGAGACTTCCAAAGCGTCCTACAGAGTCTGTTAAGACCAAACTGGCAAAATATTGTGTGGGTCTGAAATGGTGAGTTCCTCCTTGTCCCTGGTGGGATAGTCCAAGAGACAAAGGCTGCGAGCCTCTGTCTTGTGCTGTTGATGCACCCCACGCCCTTGGCTTCCCTCCCCTCCCCATGACTCTGGTCCAGCTTCTTGGCTGCCTGAGCTATGGAAATTGTGTTCTGATCCATGGGGGACTTCCTAAAGCTAAGAGATGCTTGTGGGACCTGAAATTGTCTTCACAGTGATTTCATCCACAGTAATAACGGCGTCAGATGCTATAGAAATCTCATCCTCATCATCATAAGCATTTATAATAGCTCATCATTGAGCAAGTGCTTACATTGGAGAGGAATTTCCAGGGAGAAAGTTGATCTTTTCAAAAATGTTAATTTTATTTTTTTATTTTTTTTGCAAGGAAATCAAGTGAGATGCCAAATTGTCTCTGTCATTATGTTGCCCTTCCCTTCTGTGCACTTGCTGCTCTGATCGGTATGACATTTCACACGCAGCAATGCAGACGGGGAGATTTACCTCCTGATGGAGACCCCTCATTTGCCCATTTGTCAGCTGTGCTTAAGCAGGTATCGCCTGCTCTGGCTTTATAGTGGGCAGATCGTAGAAGCAGAGTTAGAGACCTCCAGACCTTGAAGGTTTAGCCATGCTTTGGGAGGGGAATGACAAATAAAAGCAAGCCTTTGACAGACAGCCTTGGAATATGTGGATGAGGATTTGGGGGGCACCCGAGTCCTGACCAGTCTTGTTCCCTTCACAAAGAGTCACTCTAGGGACGGTGTCCCTTATCTCCATAGCTGTGACTCTGGCCCCTCTTTGGGACCCATTCCAGCTCTATCCCTGCTCTGCTGCCTCGCACCACTTTGGGAAGCAACCACTTTGGGACACTGGTGAGCTCCTTCCCCAAGCTCCAACTCTCTCACCCCCTCCCCTCAAGAGTGAGCCCAGGCCCTGACCAGGACATACTGGGTACGTGGCCATTTTATCCCTTGGGTGCTCTAGTCAGCACCTCTAGAACTGCAAGCGTTTCAAAGTCCTGAGAAAAATATGAGGTCTGAGAAAGACAACGATTGAATTCAAAATACAAAAACAGCAAAAAGAAAAATTAATGTTTATTTAAATATTTGTGAAGTGCAGCACTTGGTTGCATTCATTAATTGATAAATTTAATATTCATAAAAATGTCATTGCACTTACAAGCTATTTACAGGTTAAATTATCTCTTTGCAAGAATTTGTAAGTATGCATAATGATTGCTGAGAAGTTGTCGACCGTAAATTAAGTAAGTTACTCAGAGCATGCTATGGCAAAAGCAAAATCATAAAAAAAAAAAATCTTTTCAATGTTTACAACAAAAATTTATTATTTGATATGGAATGTGGGTATACTTAAATATATTTGATATGATGTAGGGTAGAAACTCCAAAAATGAGTGCTTGGGGCATATGAAAATCACAAAATGCCTCTGAGTGTGTGATCTTGGGAGTCTGTGATAACCTATTAGAGAGCCTGTTATATTGTACACCAAGCAGTTTAAATGCCACTACGACAGCAGTTACATAAATTATGGGAAACAATGGACTGCTATGCAACCATTCAAAAGAATGATGTGCTGTTTATATGTACTAATAGAAGACGTCCAAGATATATTATTATATGAACAAAAAATTGGAGAACAATATCGACAGTATGATTGATTTTGTGTCAAAATACTTCCTGTGTAGGTACACAAATACATAAGCGCGTGCTGGCATATGTGTAGAAAAATTCTGTAAGGATCCACAGACATAGGAACTACTTATCTCTGAAGATTAGAAATGAGGGGTTGGAGTGGGGGAGGGAACTTCTATTTTTCATGTTGTGATACTCACCTAAATTGCAAGAAAAACATTTAGTAGGTGCATGTATTAATTTATTTTGAGGACAAAAATGACAAATTTGCAGAGAAGAGTGTGGTCCACAAACAGAGTAGGAAGGGAGAAGTTTGCAAATCAGGAATTGCCACTGTTAATCTAGCACCATCTATGGGGGAGCAGCTCTGAGCACGGAGACCTACCACCGTGTTTTGCCGTGTATGATGCGCACTTTTTGGTCCAAGTTGGTGAAGGAAAAATGTTAATACATGGGGAGTACCAATTCCATATCTACATAAATGTTTTTAATTCTTTTACTGATGTTTATGAGTTAAAAGTGTAACTCGAGAAATCAATAATGATATCCACATACAAAATAATACCTTGGAATACGATAATCATTTTTTACATAACAAAATTTTATACATAAAATTTCTTGTACGTGTATTTGTTCCTGTGTTTTATAATTATTTGTTACATAAAATTTCTTATACCATAATATGTTTTAAAAAATGCTAAAATGTCTTTATAATACAAAAAGCAAAGCACCTAAATATAAAAGAATAAAAATTTGAATTAAAAAATTAAAACAAAAGATTATTTTCCCTGAAAGTTTGGGCCAAAAACATGGGTGTGCATTTGATATGGAAGTGCATGATACACAGCAAAAACGGTAAATAGCTGTCACTACAGAGGTGGGCATGGGGAGTGCCCAGGGATGGTCAATAGACTCACCATGGCCTGGAAGAAACAGCCCTCCAGGTTCTCGTCCTTTCTCCCACATTCAAGCAACCTTCCAATTCCATGTAATTTCCTGACTCAACCAATACTTGCTATAACGAACTACCACAACCTTAGCAGCTTAAAACAACACGAATATATCACCTCACAGAAGTTCAGAAGAGATTAAAAGTCCTAAATGGGTCCCACTGGACTCAAATCAAGGTGTCAGTCAACAGGGCTGCATTTCTTTCTGGTGGCCCTGGGAGAGAACCTGCCCTCCTTCCTTGGCTTGTGGCCTCTCTTTCCATCTTCAAAGCCAGCATTGCATCTTCAAATCTCTCTCTGAGTCTGATCGGCCTCTCTCTCCCATGAATATGGACCCTTGTGATTACATTGGGCTTTCCAGAAAAATCCAGCATCATCGCCCCTTCTGAAGGTCAGCTGACCAGAACTTTAATTCCCCTTTGCCTATAACCTAACATATCTGTAGGTTCTGAGGATCAGGACATGGCCATTTTTAGGGGGACCACTGTTCTGCCTACTACACCAACTAAACGCCAAATGCAGCTTGGGGAGCTGAGAAACACAGTTATGATCAGGCACAATCCTTGCCCTCCATGCACTCAGTCTGCAAAGGAGGCAGAGAATATGCTTGACCGTCCACGTGGGGCTACAAGTGGGAAGAGTGGCCAAACCAGTTTTGAGAACTTTAGCTCATCATCCAGGTCAAGGATCCATTGAAATTTCTCAGGGTGAGAGTCAGAGCCATTTATTGGGGTGAGCCATCAGTGCCCTGTATATCCAGCCACTACCCAATGGGGAAGAAGGGGTGTCCCCCTCACCTTAAGCCAAGTGGGGAAGGGGGCTTTGAAGGGAGCTCTTGAAGAGTCTCTTGGAAATGGAGAGACAATGATTTGGTGTTTGGCATGCACCTGAGAAATCTAAAGCAAGTGGGGTGAAGGAGAAAGACAGAGGCCATAGTGCCCAGGGGACGAGCTACACTTCCACCAACAGAGCAAAGTGAGGTGGGGGCCAGTTCCCCCTGGGCTCAGTGGACCCTGGGAGGGAACTAGCATAGAGCCATCTCCAGAAGGGATGTACCCAAGAAGGGTCCTTGAGTTAGCATTGAACATCAACCAAGCCCAGAGAGATTCCCTACCAATCGCAGCAAGTCCGTAAGGCCTTGCCTGCAATTCCTTTCTCTCCCTCCTTCTGATTCATTCCTGGGGGAGTCAAAGGTAGCCTGGTGGGGGTCGGGGAGGAGCAGAAGACAGCCCCACGTTGTCTTGCTTCTGCCCCTACGGTGCTGCAGCAGGCCCAAGCTGGGGAAAGGAAAGAGCTCTCCCTTTAAATAAAGCTTTGAGTTTTAACTACAGTAGACTGTCTGTTCACCAGAACTCAAACAACCAGCACTCTCAAGCAACTGGCCACATGTTGTCGGTTGCTTGAGATTTCACCAGTTGCTTGAGTTCTAGTTAATGGAGAGTCTACATACATTTATCCAGCACCTACCTGTCCCAACGGTGCTGGTTAACAGAGAGTCTACTGTATTATACAGCACGGGGTGTTTTAATTCCTAAAATGTGACCATTTGGGCACCAGAAAGTGACTAGAGGAATTTATTATAAAGGAGTGACCAGTCCAAATTGTAAGCTCACCCACAGGTAGGAAAGGGGAGATAAAAGGACAGGTGTGACTTTGTACAGTTTGAACAATGCCATGTGTGCTTTTTCCCTTCAGGCCCAAGTGATCAAGATGAGGTCATGTGTGGTTGACTCGGTCATCTCTGCAGTGTAGACTGAGCCTGAAGGATGGCCAGAGCAGGGACTGGACCTGGGGCAGGGGCACATGTAAGCCTCCCCATCATCGTGCCACTGGCCTTCTGCTGGTGAAAACTCACCCACAGTGGAGAAGAGTTGAAGTCCTTGCTGTGTCCGCCATTCCCAACCAGGCTCTGCGCTCCCTTTGCAGTCTCGTGACTGAACATACATCCACCTGCCACCTCACTGAGTCCACACTGGGCAGCCGTCCAGAGGTAACAGTGATAACAACAATAGCAGCAGCAGTAATAATTACTGCTAGTACTTCTGTTATGCTTACTCTGTGCCAGGCACTCTTGTAAACATTTTAAGTATATTAACTTTTAAAATCTCCACTCCAGCCCTATGAAGTTAGGACAGTTACTATTGCTTTTTTCACGGATGAAGAAACAGGGACACAGAGAGATTAAGTCATATGCCCAGGGTCACACAGCTAGCCAGTGGCAGAGCCAGGTTCCAGTCGTAGCACACTGGCTCCAGGGTGCTAAGCCTTAATGACTTCACACTTCTGTTTCTGACACACAACATGGACTTTTGTCCTCCTTGCCTTTGTTGACACTGATCTCCATCTGTGCCTTGGATGATTTCCCCTCTCTGTTCCCTCCTCAAAGTTCTACTCATTGTGCAAGGTCCAGCTCAAGTGTTCCTTCTCTCTTAAATCCCCCCACTCCCACCCCCTCCTGATTGGATGACTTCTTTGCTGCCCACCTGGGCTGTCATTGCACTTGCTATTCACTTCCGTTAGAGGATCACATTGCACTGTCATTGTTACCACCTAGGTCTGTCTTCTCAGATAGATTGTGGATCCTGGAGACAGAAAGAGTGTCTTTGTAGCCCTGGGACTTATTGCAGAAATGGCAATGAACTGAAATGAATTCTCCCTGGGTCTTGTGCTTACGATTGTGTCCCATCTCCCCAATCCAGGCAAGGTGATTGCAAAGACGTTGGCCATTGGGCTCTTGGACATGACTGGAGGCCTTGAGAATAGCTCAGAGTCTGGTCCAGTGCAAGGCCAGTGCAGGGTTTTGTACTGAAGAGTCTGCATGGAGCCTGAATGCACACCATTACTTCTGTCCCCTCCCCTGGGCTGCCATGTGCTTCCATTTGCTTTGTTCTCATGACCTGCGCTGAAGCCTAGCTGGCCCAGGAGGCTCACGGAACTGTGAGGCCTCTGTGGCAGCTCAAAGTGTTGGCAGGGCTTCTCACCTCTCCCATCACTGCTACCTCCAGGACTCAGAATCCCTGGGAATGACATCACTGTCAAAGGTTCCAACGGGAGAAAAATCCCAAGTATGGGATGACGAGGCAAGAGGGATGGGACGGGGTCCTGAGCCACCACATGAGTTAACCAGGGAAGCTAGTATATTCTATTTCCAGACCTTCTCCAGACACCCTCTCGGGCTCCTTGCTTGCTTGCCAGGGACAGAATCACTCGCCGTTCCCATTCATTTCTTTCACAGAGCCTCAAACTGAGCAGGGTCTGGGTGCCAACACTCCATGCCATTGCTGGCTTTGCTGGGAAGGTCCTTGTCCTGCTAAAATTCCTCAGTGGCTGCCTGTCCTCTTTGGACACATTTCAAAGCCCTCTGTCAAAGTCCTCCACGTCACATAGAATGTACCCCACTCACCCTGTCTTGGCTAACCTCATTGGTCAGAGGTTTCTCCACCTTGGTGGTCTTTTCAAAGAACCTCCTTCATTGAGTTATTGGTCTCTGTCTTCATTGATTCGTTGATTGATTCATTCATTCAATAGATCACTTTCAGATATTCTACCCTTGGGTTGGAACTATGCACCTGGAATAGTGATTGGCCCACCCTGTGATTGGAGAGAGATGCTAACACTTGGATCAGGAATTCTATGGATCCTGCTAGAGTCAGGGTACAGATGAACTTCTCCCAAGGACTGATCCAGGCCTGCAGGCCTGAGGGGCAGTGTATGCTGGTGGTCCAGAGCATGGGCTCTGGCACTCCATCATTGCTGATGTGAACTTGGGCAGCTTGCTTTGCTTGGAACCACCTCAGTTTTTGTATTTATAAGATAGGAAAAATTGTAGTATCTATTTCTCAGGATTGTTAACATAGATCAAGTCACATAGAATAGTGCCTGGACCATAGTATAAGCATTTGCTTTGACACTATGGGAGGTGTGTGTGTGTGTGTGTGTGTGTGTGCATGCGTGTGTGTGTGTGTGTATAATTCCATATTATATTCCATACATAGTCCAATACCATATATTCCAAAAGGTGTATGACAGCACTGTTTCTCACCCTAACCCCTACAAGTTCTTTTCCTTAGAGGCAAACTATACTAGTAGTTTCTTATGTATCCTTCCAAAGATATCCTACACACTTACAAACATGTGTCTGTCTGTCTGCCTATCTATCCATCCATCCATCCATCATCTAACTAACACCAAATTATAGCATTCCACATAGTCTCGTGATTTCTGATCTTTGCTTTCATTCAGAAAGACCTCCAGTCAGCACTCATAGTTCTTTGTCCTTCCCTCTGAGGGCTCAAAAGGTACACAAGAAGATACAAGGAGTGGTGACCTGCCACCTGGTGACCCACAGGGCCCCTCTTAGCCTGGGCCCTCACTTCTGTCCTCTTTTCTCTGGAGGTTTAATGTAACTAAGACAGTGGCTCTCACACTTTGGTGTGCATAAGAATTACTTAAGATGTTCTGAACAACGCACATTCCAGGGATGCACTCCCTAGAGATTCTGATGCAGCACGTCCAGGGTGACCCAAGAACAACAGGTAGGCGATTCTGAGGCAAAGAGTCCAATAAGAAACTCAGTGCCACAAGGAAAATTTTGTGCCCAGAGAGAGGCAGCATGTTTAGGGTTCTATGATCCACGCATAACGCCGTGCAAGGCCCTGATGCCCAACAGGCAGTCCAGCCTTTGCAAATTCATGGTTCACCTGGGGTGGTAGAACTCACTTACAAGTGAACAGTGCAAATGGCCCATGCTGTGGCTTCAGAAGAGAGGTTACTGAGAGTTTGGCAAGTTCTCCTGGAAGAAGATGAACTTGAGAGTGACCTTGAAGGACAGAGAAGGAATAGGTAGTTGGAGAGAATATGGACAGACTTGGACTACAAAGATGTGCTTGGAAAAAATCACATCGTAAGCTGGGGAGAACTTGGCCACAGCAAGCAATGAGAAGAGGTACCTGCCCCAAGCAAATGCAGCTTACGTACAGGGATGGGCAACTGGGCACGTCCTGGGAATACTTCCTGGAGGAGGTGGGCTTGGTGGACAAGTGTGGCCAGACTAAGGAAAATAGGGAAGGCTTGTGCTGTTTAGAGTGTCTGGCTCGTCCTGCTCATTCATATCTCTACTCAACTGTCACCTAGCTTGGCCTTCTATGACCCGCCCTGGAAAAGTAATCCCCCCATCCTGTTCAATCTCATTACTCCATTTTATATTCTTCTGAGAACTTACCCTTATCTGAAATTCTCTTATTCTCTATTTTTGGGTTGACTTGTTGTTTATGCGTTTATACATTTATTGTGTATCTAATTTCAACGGGGTGTAAACCTCCATTAAAGCAGAGATTTTATCTGTTTTGCTCAGCCCTGTATCCCCAGTGCCTGGCACACTTCAAACGTTCAGTAGATACTTTTTGAATGAACAGATGAGTGAGTGAATGAAAAGATCAAATAGAAACATGCACAACTACACCACCAGCAGGGGACTTTTCTGTACTCCTTTGTCTTATTTGTGAGAGAGGCAGCCTTTCATTTCCCTGACCCAAAAAACCCACCCCTGCAAGACTTCTGAAGTTCTGCCCTTCTGGGAGGAGCCCTGCGGGCCTTGCTTAGGCACAGCTGTGACCAATTCCTCTGTGGTCGTCATTGTGGCTGCATTCCCCAGACCAGCCAGACTTGACAACACCCAGATACCCTCTTCCACATTTCAGCTCTCTCTCCAAATCACCTTGCTTCACTGACTTCATCAGGATCTTAGAGGGTGTTGTGTTTTCTATTAGTGAAAATACTTGTAAAAATTTAGGAGACAATGCAGAGGAATTTGTCACTCTATTCCAGGCCAGCATGGAGCTGGAAGCATTCCGATATATCAATGTGCAAGCAGGACTATATTTAGCTGGAAAATGTACTGGGGCTTCAGCCTCTGAACCAAACCCTTAGCCAGAGGGAAGACTTAGTGATTTAAGGAATGTCTTTTAAGACAGAGTCTCTCTGGACCAAACAGGTGGAATTGTTCCAAGGTAAGTAAATCATTCCTGCTTCTCTTCTAGGATCAGGTAGTTTTGAGAACTTTAGTGACCCCTGCAAACTTGGGTAAACCATGAGGGCTCAGCTGTAAATCTGAGGACAATGCTTCCTCTCTGTTAAAAAGAAGACCTTTGAAATGGCATCAATTGTCCCTCTTTAAATAAAATGCTATTTAAAATTCTATTTAATTCTGAAGGTGCACATTCATTGAAGAAAATTTAAAGACCATGATTTTTTAAAAATTAAGATCATTCTATAACCTCGATAGATAAGATTACTATTAACAGCGCTCTCTCCCTCTCTCTTTCTCAACACACACACAAATGTACTGTGTCCTTTTATATTCTCTGAGAAATATGGTTTTACATGGCTTTATTGCATTGTTATTATTCTTGTTCCATGATATATGTAACCACCCTTTTTTCCTGGCCATATGAGTGGTTTTCATCCTCTACCTCCTCATCTATAAAATAGAGGCAATAATGAGATGGACCTCACATGGCTATTTGAAGATAAAATGAAGGGTTTGGCAGAGTGCCTGGCCATTTTATGTGCTCAATAAAGAAATATTAGATTTGCTTATTATCATCAATTTGGACTGACTTCAAATGTTGTAAAGATGATCTTTGTAGCTAAATCTTAGTGTAAATCCTCGCATGTTGCCCTAGAATAAATTTCTAGGAATGAGATATTTAGGTTCAAAGCTATGAACCTTTTTACAGATTTTGATGTATATTGCTACCATCGGTGGGTATGAGTGCTTGTTACTGGTGCCCTCTTCAGCACTCAGTAGTAGGCATATTATAATTTTTCTCAATGTAATAGGTACGTTGTTTGAATTTGAATGTCTTTATTTACTAATGAGGTTGAATTTTTTTTATATGTCAGATTGGCCACTTATGATTCTGCATTTGTAATTTTTCCATTTGTGTATTTTGTCCAGTTTTTCCTGTTAGAGGTTTAATTTTTTTCTAATTAATATTAATTTCTATGCAGTTAGTTCATGAACCTCTTATGTATGTGTGTGTGTGTGTGTGTGAGAGAGAGAGAGAGAGAGAGGGAGAGAGAGGGAGAGAGAGAAAGAGAGAGAGAGAGAGAGGGAGACAGCAGTTTCTAGTTTTGTTTGTCTCCTTTAAACTTGACTTATGGACTTTTTGAAAAAGACATCATTATTATTTTTTGAATGTTTACGTAGCCAAGTCCTACAGTTTAGCCTATTGCATTTTTTTTTCCTTTGCTTTTTGGTATATAGACCTTTTCTCTGCCCAGAGATCAAATAGTTATCCTTGTTTTATCTTCATTTAGTTCTTTTATGGTTTTATTTTTTCACTTATTTTTAAAATCAACTTGGTCTTCATTTAGCAAGTTACTTCACCACGATGTATTGAATATTCTTTACCCAATAACATAAAATGCTGCCTTCTTTATGTGCATCTGTTTGGGGGATTTCTAGTATATTGCAGTGATCTCTTCATTTTTATACCCATACCACACTCTCTTAATTAATGCACTTTTGAAATATGTATTGATGTAAAAAATTACGTGCCTCCTTTATTCCACTGCTTTAATTTTTACGATGATTTCTCCCACGTTTATTCTTTCAAAAGAACTTAAAAACCATTTTGCCAAGTTTTAAAAAGTTCTACTTGAATGTTTAGTAGAATTATATTTTATTTATAAATTAATTAGAAGCAAATTGAATTTTTAAATGTTGAGACTTTTTATTAAGAAACGTGTATATTTTGATATTAATTCACTTTCTTCTATGCCCTAGTGTAGGGTTTTAACTTTTCTGCAATATAAACTTGGATGCATTTCAATTCCTCTAATTGAGTCTTTTAATTCTAACAGGGGTGCTTACTTACTTAGCTCATTCATATCTGTTGTCACAATTTTTAAAAAGGTGGAAGAAATAAGTGACTTATTTTCCTGTGATTTTAAGGTTTTGTTTTTATGCTTGCTTATTATTGACTTTGTTATGTTTGTGGGTTCTCTTCTCTGGAAATGCCGATGTTTGGTTCTTAACTGGTGAATTTGAAGTTTATATTCTGTTTTTCTCCTAAAAAGTTGTTTTAACATTTTTAAAAATGACCAGTTTTCCCTACTTCATGTCAAAGAAGAAGTCTTTACCAACACTCTGTGTGAAAGAGTACAAATCTAGTACACTTTGGCTTCTCTCCTTTCACCCCCATTTGTCAGTTAGGAAAAAAAAGAAATGCAGGGTATTAGATATGGGTTCGTATTAACTTATTGTAAGAATTTTTTTATATTTGCACATTATGAAACTTTACAAAAATCACTTATTATTTTTTATATTTTTTCTTTTGTTATTAAATTTGTTGGGGTGACATAGGTTAATAAAATTATATAGGTTTCAAGTGCACAATTCTACAATGCATCATCTGTGTGTTGCGTAATGTGCTCACCACCCGGGTCAGCTCTCGTCCCATCACCATGTATTTGAGTCCCTCTCACCCCCTCCCCGTCCCCCTTCCCCCTTACCATCAGGAAACCACTCAACTATTGACTGTGTCCATGAGTTTCTGTTTCTTTGTTTGCTTGTCTTGTTTGTTTGTTGCTTTAGCTCCCTCTCCTACTTTGTTCTTCGGTTCTTTAAATTATGGCTTCCACAGTCTTCAATTCTGTATTTAATTCATTTCATAAGCGGGAGGCCGTATCTTCACCTGATTATTTTTCTCATCACAGCCCCACGGGAAGTGTACTTCTTAGCTTTTCCACACATGAGAAGACCTTTCTGCCGCCCTCCCAGGGATGGTCATCGGGGTGACCAGCAAAAATCCATTTCACTTTTCCTCTTGTATTGCTCCTTCACATCTGGTGTTTGGTTTCGTGGGGAAATCTAAAGCTAGCCTGATTGGGGTCTGTTAATTCGCAGTAGTGTTCCGTCTCATGCACTTTGTCAAGAAGAATATCATGTGTCGGGTGCTTCTCAGGTGCCTGGCGTTGTATTAAGTACCAATCACACACTGTGTCTTATTTAAGCCCTGAAACTCTCTAAGAAGAAGGCGCTGTTTTATGTATTTTATTTTAGTACAGTTTGTATCCGCTATTATATTAGCTGTATCAGTTTCAGGTGTACCGTACAGTGGTTCTACATTCTTACACCTTACAATGGGATCATCCCACTACGTCTAGTTCATCTCTCACCATGCAAACCGACCACAATGTTATTGATGATGCTCCCTACACTTTTTTCACCCATTCCCCCACATACACCCCTAGCCTTTGGCCTATGTTTCTATGAGCCTGTTTTTATGTTTTGTTTTGTTTTCTTGGTTTGGTTTGGTTTGCTTTTTTAGATTCCACATGTCAGTGAAACTACATGATATTTGTCTCTCTCTATCTCTTGTTTCGCTTAGCATAACACATTCTAGCTCTAGCCATGTTGTCACAAATGGCAAGATTGTGTTTTTTTATTGCTGCATGATATTCTATTATACATATAAGTCTATGTGGGGGCTGCCTGGAAAAACTCCAGCCATAAATGTCTCTATTTTTCATAATAGATGGCTGGATACTTTCCAGACAGCCTCACATCGTTTCGAATTAGCGTTTTCATTTTGTTCGGATAAACACCCAGAGGTGGCATTGCCGGCGCGCGCGGTAGCACTTGGCGGCTCTGAGGCAGCTCCGTGCTGTTGCCGGCAGGGGCCGCACCCGTTTGCAGTCCCGCCAACAGGGCACAAGCCTTCCCTTTTCTCCCCATCTTCGCCCACATGTTATTTGTTAAGAAGGCACTATTTTAAATCTCCTTTTTTATTAAAAAAAAAAAAAAAAAAAAAAGATGGGTTCTCGAAATTGCCTGGGACCACAGAGGCAGCGAGTGTGGAGCCGGTGTTCAGCCAGGACCCCTTGTCCTCACCCCCCATGATCTGCCGGCCCCATTTGTCCTAATCGGTCTTTTCTTCATCCCTTCATGGCTGAGCTTCTGCTTTAGATTCATAGATGCAATGACATTTTGAATCTCGTTGAGAGGAATATTAAAAGTTGTCTAAAATTATCTTCTGCTTCTTTCCATAATTTTACTATTTAGGAAGACATGTCATCTGATGTTGCAGATGGACCCCTTTTCTGAACTTTCGTTTTTTTCCCCATGTCAAGTTACTTTCTGTCCCTCCGCCCTCCCGGGGGCAAATTTGACTGACTCGGTATTAAGAGTTGAAACCAAATCCAGCTGAGATGCTCAGGGTAGGCCGCTGTTCATGTCTGCTGGGTGTAGGCAAAAGGGACAAGAGGAAAGACTAAGTTTCCTGTAAAATGCCCTGGACAATCCAGACGCCCAGCAGTTTGGGGGAGGAGGGGAAGTGGAGAGGGAGGCAGGTGCTTAGAGACTCTGTCCAAGCACCAAGAGGTAGGCTGGCTATTTCTGGCGAGGTGTCCCAAAGCAGCGGGGACAGTGGCTCTTGCCTTCCCTGGCCCAGTGAGGAGCTGATGTCACTTGTGACCCCCCGCTCAGGGAGGCCTGCTGGTAGGATAGATATGTGCACCTGACGTGTCTGCAGCCCACCTGCACCTCCAGGACTTCCCTTTGAGATGAGGGGAAGGGGCTGGTAGTAATGGAGTTCTGCCAGGATCTTTCTTTAATTTAGGAGGGTACCCAAGTCCATTGTCCATAGACTGGGTGCTTCTCAAAATGTATCAACCAGTTTAAGTTATTCTGCTTAAATCCCTCAATGTCTCTCCATCGCTCTTAACATCCAGACTTCTCACCGAGGCCTGCAGGGCCCTACATGGTCTGCCTATTAGCCTTCCTGGCCTCCCTCTGCCTGTCCACCCCCCAGCCATGCTGGCCCGCTCCCTACTCCCCCAGCAGGCCAGGGCCTGTCGGGAATGTTCCCCACTTGCTGTCCTCGGAACTGCCTCCTTATCATTCAGGTCTTAGCTCAAAGCTCCCTTCCCCCGAAAGGCTTTCCTAACCACCTGTGGAGATAACCTGCTGCCCCCTGCCTGCCCGGCATGCTCTCCATTACTCACAGGCATCCCAATTCCGAAATCTCTTGTTTATAGCTTTGTCTGTTAGTGTTCTGCCTGTGTCCTCAGACTGGAGTGTAATCTTCATGAGAATGGGGAAGGTGCCTTCCCTGTTCTCTCCTCCATGTCCTCGGTAAGGAGAGCAGGGCTTGGCACACAGTCAGTACTCCTTAAGTGTGTGAGTGGTTGTCACCCCCATCCCTTTGCAGGCAGTCAGCCTCCCTCCCTCAGGCCGGCCCACCTTCTGTCTTTGCAACACTCACGTACGTTTCCATCAGCCTTGCCTACCTTACAGCACCAGTGTGTGCGGGGCCCCCTGTTTTTATATGCTACTGGCAATTTTAACCTGACCAGGGGTGGACGGAAGGAGCTGGGGGCAGGTGGAATCTCTAAGGAGAGCTCCGGCTTTCCTGAAAGTTCAAACTGAATCTCAATCAAACCCTTTCTCTCTGTGCCTGACCTCAGAGGTCATGTTAGAAAAGTCAGTGAGATCTTCAGGGAACTGGATGAGGCACAGTTCTGCCTGGAGTGACCTAGCTCACCAGGTGACTTCCAAGAGTTTCCTCCACACTGTGACTGTTACTGTTCTCCACCAGGAGGGTCCCATCAGCTGCTGCAGGGGAGTCCCCAAGGTGGCTTTAAAGAAACCAACTGTCTATGTGATGGGACATCCCATCCGACGAACCGGGTGGATAAGTCACCAATGTGAAGTTGATATGCCCCTCTCCTTGGTACCCTCCCCAAATCAGAGCCCCCCACCCATTCTCTGAGGTCACCTGACACACCATCTTTTGAGTAAGGACTCCAGGGAGGCTCGAACTCAGATGCAAGGTCTATGCCCTGCCCCGTGGGTAGAGAATGGAGCTGGACACGTATCTGCATAGCCCGAATTCCAAATTCACAGGTTAATAAACTGAGCTGGAGGGGATGTGCCCATCGTACCCAGGCTCCTCACTTTATAGACAAGAGAAAGGAAGAAACTGCAAACCCCCTCCCCCGCAAGGCCATGTGGTAAGCAAATGGAAGCACCTCCACTTCATCCCTGGTCCCCTGATTCCAGTCTAGGACAATCTCATGCCACTGTGCCTCAGTTTCCCCAAAGATCCAGGATTCTAAACTAAGACAAATGGAAAGCAGCAAGTGCCTGCTACCCCATCTCTCCAGCCTAGCCAGGAATGCATTCCCCAGGAAACAGGTGGGCCACCCTAAGCCGGTCTTCCCTGCTCCTGGAGGCCAGGACCCCCTGCAAGGAGGAAGAGAAGCCTACTCCAAAGCTGTTGGGTGCAGTGGGGGTGGGGCACGGGCCCAAGGCACCGCCAAAAGCCTGGTGTCCTGCAGTGGCTTCACCTGGTCCTGTTTCTGCGCGGGGCTGACTCACAAAGGCAGGGAGCTCAGGGCCCCGGCTGAGCAGAGCGCGATTAGCTCAGTGCTCTGACTCATGCAGTGATGTCAGAGCAACGCCAGGGCGCAGAATCAAGCATTCCGGAGAAGAAAAATGGCCCTCATTACCAATCGGAGAGGAATATTTTAAACACCTTAAATCAATAAGGCTTAAAATTGGGGCTGTTTCTCTCCTCGCTTCTCAAGGCAGAAACTGTCGTGGAAAACCCCAGTGCTACCAAGCGTGCCCTTCTCCCCGCAGGAGCAAGTCCAGTGGGCCCTCAGGACAGGAGCCCCAGGAGGAGCACCAGTGCGAAGGCTTTGGACCCATCCAAGCTGCCCCTCGGTCTCCATCGCAACACTTCACGTGGGGGCATGCTAACGAAAACCCCCGATTGGCAAAGAGCAAACTCACTTAATAAGCTCTCTCCCTGCCAGATATAGATTAAAAGTGATTTTTTTTTTGGCCTAAATTACATTTTATTTTCTCACCAGCTGCTAACTCTCTGAGACAGATTGGGAGATAAATTATCACAGCAGTGAATGAATCTAATTTTTCAATATAATTCACGGTAATTCTATATTTTCCACACAAAATGGAAATAGCACTGGCTCTATGCCAAGAGCCAAACTTTCAAAAAAACACCATATCCTGGACTTCCGGAAATCTATGGGTTTGGAAGGTACAGACTGAGGAGGGGACACAGAGAGAAATCCTGTAGGCTTGGGCAAGGGAGGGGACGAGGACAAGAAGGGAGTTAGAGGATGATGGAAAGGGTGGCTAGGGAGACAGGACGTACTGAGCTCCACCCTCCCCACTGCCTCATGACTGCCCAGCCCTACAGATCTCCTTTTGCTCTCCATGTTTCTGGCTTGTTTCTTCTTTCTAGAATGTTCTTCCCCCAGTGCTTCACATAGATGATTCCTGTTCATCATCAAGTTATGACTTAGATGTCGCCTTCCCACGCAGTAGGCCCGAGCTCCCTCCCAATGACCTCGCGTCCCATTAGCCCGTTTTGTTTCCTTTGTAGCAGTTCCCACGACCGAAAGTGGCACGCTTGTTTATTCATTTTCTTGTTGGGGGTCTGTGTCCCTTTACAGAATGTAAGGATCACGCAGCGGAGGGCCTACCCAGTCTTGTTCGCCACGTGCGTGGCACAAGGTGGTGACCCCATAAATATTGTGGACTCCATGACGTACGCATCGGAAAGCAAAGGAGAGTGGGTGGAAGTGTTGCCAGCACCTTGTCGGCTGCTCAGTGCCAGCAGCCTGGGGAGGGTGTCATGTAGCAATTTGTTGTTGTTAGTGGGTTATTGATGGAAAATTGGGCGAGGGAATGGCTAGTGCAGCCCTTGATCAGGAGACCTGGCTTGCCTGGGAGCCTGGCTGTGCCTTGTGTCAGTGAGTGGTCCCTCAGAGCACACTTTTCTTCCACAGGGCCTTCTCCTGCTAATATTTCTGGAGAAATTAAAAAATGGTAACCATTGGGAAGGCTGTTTACTAACAAGTCTTTCCCAATTAGAATCAGACCGAACACAGCTGAGGCCACCCCAGTGCTGCCTGACCTGCCTTCCTGTTGCCCCTAGTGACCTGAGGATCGGGCCAGAGCGCCTGTCTGAGCGGCTGGACCCCAGCCTTGGGTCCAAATGAGCTTAAATAATTGAAAGAAGCAGCATCTGCTATAGGGCAGAAATGCGGCCACGCTGTTTTGCTTTAAAGAGGCTGAGACCAGCTCTGGCTTGGATCTGGAGGGAATATAAATGATGCTATTAATTCCCTGTAATTTACAAGTCATCATTTGCACAGAGCTCTGCGAGGAAGGGCTTGGAAACCATGTACTGAATGCTGTGGGCTCTGAGGTGTCATCATGGTTCCCTCTACCTATGGAAAACCGGCTTGGTCTTGAGGGCTCAGCTTCAGGGCAGTCCCTGAAGAGCCTTGCTAGATTGCCCCTCCTGCACCCCAATTTAACCAGTCCCCCTAGGTCGTTTCATCTGCATTTCATCCTCACTTCAGTTTTACTTTGAAGGATGGTTGTTCATTTCTGCCTCTTTCAGTGAAAACTCACGGAGGAGTGGGACCATGTGTAAACCCTCTTAATATCATCCTCTTTCCTCTCCAGCACCATTGTTTCTTCCTTGCCTACTGCACGTAATCAGTTAGTGTGTGCTGCACGGCATTACCCCGAAGGTGAGGCCACTTAGCCCCTCTCTGCTGGTGCCCAGCCAAGGGCCATACATGTTAGAAAAAGAGTCTTTTTCAATTGAGTGAACTTAAAGGAGTAGTGAGAGAGAGAGAGAAGGATTATTTGCTTCCTTTGCGGTAAAAATCTGCAGTGGAAATTTCCCCGAAGTGATAATAGTATCTCAGTGTTCAGGTGAGGCTTCCCACTTGCGCCCTCTCAGTCCATTTCAGCTGAAGCTAACTCTATCTTTAATCCCAGGGGCAGAATACGAGGGCTGTCTGAAAAAAATATCCAGCCATAAATGCCTCCACGTTTCATATTACATGGCTGGATACTTTCTGGACAGCCCTCGTACCTGACCCAGGCCCAAGCCAATGAGAGCCCCTCACTCCCAGGCTTGGCTCAGGATTGGCGGCTCGGCCCTCAGAACCAATGGGATGCCAGAGGCTTTTGGTGTAAGTCTTGGGTAGGGACAGATGTTTTTGCCAGCTGTGCTTAATGGCCTGAGTAGTAAGCTCTGGAGAGGCTGCCACCACGGAGCTACCATAAGGAGCCTGAGACCAAAGAAACCGCACAGTGGAAAGCAGAACTAAGGACGACAGTGAGAAATGACGCCCCATTTACATCCGTGGAGCCCTGAATCCAATTAGACCTGCATAGTTTTTCTACCGCTGGACTTTTCAATGATGTGAGTTGGGTTGATTGTCATTTGCGATAGAAGTGTCCTGCCCCCTACAACTAGTATAGTCTTCATGACAGCACAGGTGACCTGTGATTGAAGTAATGATTAGGGAAGAGTTAATTGATGTAGTCAAGAAAATGTTCAAGCTCATAGACAAAGAAGAGCCAATTAATACAAAGAGATGGCATTGTTTGCCTACCAACCTGGCAAAGATTAAATGCAATGATAATACTCTGTGGTAACTAGACAGATAATTCTTAATAAGGGTGCTATGGAAAGGTATTCATAAACTGGTAGGAGGAGGATAATTTGGAGGGTGATTAATAAATACATACTAAAATCCTTAAGAACGTGTACACTCTTTACATGCACCTAGGAAAGAATCCTAAAGGAATAAGTGAGAATGTGTGCCTTTTGTTAATAGCATAAACATTCTCTAGGTGTTTATAAAGCAGTGAAAAGTTGAAAATAACTGAAATGTTTAACAATAGAAGATAGGTTAAGTAAATTTTGGTGCATTCCATAATCAAATATTATGTATTTATTAAAATTATGTTTTAGAATAAAATTCATTTATATGGAAAAATGTTTATAATTAGTGATAAAGTAGCAAATAAAGTATTACATATATAAAAAAAGGGTGGGAGCAATAGACAACTGGTAATAAGAGTTTTCATTCTGAATGAAGAGATTAGAAGTGTTTTAAAATTTTTCTTGTTTTGTATTTTTCCTTGGCTTAACTTTCCAAATACATTCCACATTTGACCTCTACTCACCACCCTCATGGTTTCCAGCCCAGTCCGAGGTGCCATCAGCTCTGGAGTGGACGACTGTGATAGTTTCTCACTGGTGTCCATGGTTCCTCTTCAGTCTACTCTCCATAAGGCAGCTGGGGTGATGCTTTCAGCATGTTTGTGAGGTCATATCTCTTGTCTGCTCAAACACGCAGTGACTTTCCATCACACTTACAATAAAATCTAAAGGCCTGAAGTCCCCTACACTTCTGCTTCAACTTTACTTCCTTGAGAAGGCTTTTTTTTTTTTATCATTCCATTTCAAATAGCATGTCCCCCTCACCCCATCCTCTTATTTTATTTTTAAGGCACTTATGATACCTGACATTATAACTTAAATAAATGTAATTTGGTTCATTGGGTACACCACAAACTTAAATATTAGTTCCTTGAGAATAAAGGTGGTCTGTTTAATTTATCATTGTATCCCCAGTCCCTAGAACAGGGTCAGGAACCTAGTAGACACTCAATAAATACTTATTGAATAAATAAATAATAGGAATTTATCTATTGAAATTTTTTTCTTTAGTATTCATGGATTACATACATAGTATTTTTTAATCATTTAAACATAATTTTTAAAAATTCAAGGACTTTCAGTTTCTGCTGCAACATGTAGTTTGGAAGTTGCCACTTCCATCCTCGCAAAAAGAAAGGAACTGGGGGGAAACCCCTGAAAACCAACAACTCTTCTTAGACCCATGAGAGAATCGAGATCACAAGGCAAACCAACACCCCCAAAATTGGAGAGACAGGGGAATACAAAGAATCATAGGCTTTGATAGACTCATCAATGGACTGGACATAGGTAAGAAAAGAACTCTCAAAACTGAAATGGAAAGAGGGAAAGGAATGAAAGAGACTTAATAGACTACCAAGAACTGTGCAACAATTACAAAAGGTGTAACATAAGGAAATGGAAAATGAGAAAGAAAAGAAAGAGGGAAAGGAGCAGGAGAAATATTTGAAATAATAATAACTGAATTTTCCAAAATTAATGACAGACACCAAACAGATCCAGGAAGCTCAAAAATGTCATGTAAAATAAAAACTGTACAATCTTCACATGGGCATTTTGTAATTATGCTGCAGAAAAGAAAGAGAAAATCTTCAAAGAAGCCAGGGAGAAAAAGTAAAGGATTATATAAAGAGATATACCATGCTAACACAAATCAAAAGAAAGCTGAAGTAACTACATTAATTTCAGACAAGCAGACTTCAGGACAAGGAAAAGTATCAGGGATAAAGAAGGAGCATTACTCAATGATAAAGATTTAATGTGTATGTGCCCAGCAACAGAGTATCAAAATAGGTAAGGCAAAAACTGATAGAACTGAAAAAAAATAAAGACAAAGATACTTTTATAGTTGGAAGCTTTCACACACTGTTATCTACAATGACAGATTTTTCATGTCAAAAATCAATAAAAAAGATAGTTGAACTGAATAGAACCATCAATCAACTGATTCTAATTGAGATATATAGAATATTTCATCAAACAACAGCAGAGTATATATTCTTCTTACACCATATAGAATACTCACCGAGAATGACAACATTATGGGCTACAAAATGTACCTCACCAAATTTAAAAGATTAGCAATCATACAAAGTATGCTTGCAGATTGCAATGCAATTAAATTAGAAAACAATACCAAAAAGTTAGCTGGAAAATCTAAAAATACTTGGAGACTAAGCAACATTTTAAATAGCACATGGATCAAAGAAAAAATCTCAAAAGAAAAAATTTAAATATAAATTAATGAAGCTAAAAATATAACACCAAAATTTTATAAGATGCAGCAAAAGCTGTGCTTACAGGGAGATTTATAGCATTGTAATGTATATATTAGACAAAAATAAATATCTAAAATCAATTATCTAAGCTTCCATCTCAAGAAACCAAAGAAAGAACAATATAAATCTAAAGAAAGCAGGGAAACAAATTAGAGCAGAAATCAGTAAAAGTGAAAATAGAAAACAATGGAGAAAAAGAACCAAACCAAAACAGTTCTTTGAAAAGATCAATAAAATAGATAAACCTCTAGTGAGACTAACCAAGGAAAAAAGGCAAAAGATACAAATTACTACTCCCATTACAAATGAAAGAGGGCCATCAGTACTGATTCCACAAACTATACAAGAATAATAAAGGAATATTATGCAAACACTATGCACACAAATTTGATCAATGAAATAGACCAATTCCTTGAAAGAAACAATCTACAAAAACTCAAGCAAGAAGAAATCAATAATCTTAATATATCCACATCTACTAAAGAAATTGAATGAATAATTAACCTTCAAAACAGAAAGCACTAGGCCCAGATGGTTTCACTGGTGAATTCTACCAAACATCTAAGGAAGAAAAGATATCAATCCTCTAAAATCTCTTCCAGAAAACAGAAGTAAAGAGTATACTTCCTAACTCATTTTATTAATTTTGGTATTATTTTCATAATATCAAAACTGGATAGAGACATTACAAGAAAACTACAGACCAATAAATCACATGAACATAGACATCAGATCCTCAACAAAATACTAGCAAATTGAATCTAACAATATATAAAAAGAATTGAACACCGTGACCGAATGGGATTTGTTCCAGGCATGTAAAGATGGCTTAATATTGAAAAATCGATTAATGTGATCTGTGACATCAATAGGTATCCATAGATGCAGAAAAAGCATTTGACAAAACCCAGTGAATTTTCATAATAAAAGCTCTCAACAAAGTAGGAATAAAGTGGAATTTCCTCAACTTGATAAAGAGTACCTACAAAAACACCTATAGCTAACATTATTCTTAATGGTGAGAAACTAGATGGTAGCCCTAAGATGAGCAACAAGGCAAGGATTTCCCTTCTCACCACTCCCAATACAACATCATAGTAGAAGTCTTAGCTAATGAAATAAAACTGTAAAAGGAAATAAAATGTACACAGACTGGGAAGTAAGAAATAAAACTGTCATTGTTCACAGATGACATGGTTGTCCATGTAGAAAATCCCAAAGACTCGGTAAAAACTGGAACTAATAAGCAATTTTCTGAATTGCTGGCTTCTTTGGCTCCAAGTCTAGGATATATGAGTTCAAAATTTAAAAAAGAAATCAAGGAACTCACCATTGTGTCATTCCTTGGATCGTGAGGTCCCCAGCCAGCCTGACTTCTTCTCTCCACCTTACATTTATTGCACGAGGGCCATCCAGGAAGTATCCAGCCATGTAATCAGAAAAGTAGAGGCATTTTTAGCTGGATTTTTTCCAGACAGCCCTCATAGACATTACATCCAGAATTTTGACTTGTACTTAGTGAAAGGAATAGGGAAAAGTATATGCACTCCATATGCCCAGAGCCAAAGTCCTGGAGTTAACTTTACAACACATAGAGCAGATCATGTCAGTTCCCTGCTAAAGATGCTCCAACAGCTTCCTGTCAAACCTAAACCAAAATCCACACCCCTAGTCCTAGTCTACACCTTCATAAACTGTCCCATGCCCACCTCTCTGGGCTCATCTCTTACCACACGTCTTGCCCACTCAGCCAAACTGGCCTTCTTTGCCTTTCTCAACTATCTGGGCTCATTCTGCTTTAGAACCTTTGCACCAGTGCCCCTGCTGCCTGGAGTGATTTCTCTATAGTTTCTGATCTCATTGTAAACATGCCACTGAATATAAAGATACCTTCCCCAAAACTCAATTTCTATCATATCTCACGTAAGCATTATTTTTTTCTGGGCCACTCTCATTTCTCTCTGTTATATTATGATTTGTGTAGTTGTCTCCTGCAGTAGAATACCAGCTCCATGAAGACAGGTAGGTTTTAGGTATGTTATGCACATTTGTATCTGCCGACCCTAGAATGGTGCCAGGCATGATATAAGCCCCACACAGATAATTGTTGAAAACAATGAATGAGTAAATAGACCTGCATCGACCATTTATACTTTAACCAGTGCCTGGGAAAGACAGGTCAGAACCAGTTAATAGAGAAGATGCAGAATTCACAGTAACAAGTATTGTGACCTTATTTCCTGCAAGTCAGGTGGTCAGGTGAATAATGCTCTATTAATAATATAAATTAGGACAGACAAAACATTTTTATAGCTTGAAAGTAAAAAATTCCTTTGCAACATTGCATGCAAGTCAAATATTAGCAATTGTGGAAATCAATGAAAATAAAAAAACTATATATAAAAATCTCTGTGGTACAGCAAAGTCAGACTTAGAGAAAATTAATTATTCAATTTTAGTATCATATAATTGCATTTATCAGATTATAAAATAATGCACTCCCATTGTTTTCAGAAAACAGGAAAGAGCAAACAAGAACATAAAAACTGCAGATAACCACTGACATTAAATTGGTCTATTTTTCTTTTTTTCCCTATGTAGATATAAATATATATTCACAGAGATATGGATTTGTTTTTGTCTAATTTGGGTTTGTACTTCAGAGAGAGGGAGAGAGAGAGATGAGAATATGGTATCCTATCCATTTGGGAGAAACTTAACTATTATGAAAATAAACCTGTGTCCTGGTGTTGGCTGCTAGGCATATGGGAAAATGGGCAAAGCAAAGGTTATCAAAGTATCAGGCATTCTGGATGCTTTGAGCCATTAATGAGAGAAATCATGAATTTGCATCACTTTTGCTTTTTAATTATTTTAATTCTTCTATAATTTAAAAAAATCAATTAAGTCAAATAAACATTAAGCTTAAAAACATAAGAAAATATCTTAAGACCTGTTTGGTTGCATGAAACAGAAACTCTAGCTTAAAGATAACATGGAGTCATGTAAGAGTAGAGGACATCCTCATGGAAATTCACGGTAGTGTCAGACCTCATGGGACCTCGAAGGACAAAGGGCAGCTACGATCTCTGCTTTCCTCTCCTTGTGGTTACATGGCCCCTGGTCTCTGCTTCCCTCAACACATCTACGTGTTTTTCCATACCAGCTTTTCACATCTCAGACTGGTATCCTTTTCCTTAATTTCAGTTTTCCATGTGGCTTTGCGGGTGACAGTATTGGTCCGTACATCTCTGACATCGCAGCTTGGCTCCCTACAGTTTATAATCACAGTCTTTGGGTCTCATAATTGCATTTCTACTGAGGAAGAAGTGAATGGTGAATCCTACCTTTTGGAAGACCTGTGCTTGCATCAGCCAAAGGTCTGTGGCCAGAAAAAGAGGTCAGGTCACATGGACAAGGGAGACTGTTGGCAGGAGTAATAGCAACAGAAACTCGAAGGAAGTAAGAAGGGGAAAAAATTAGTAAATGACAAAATAAAGAAACCTAAACTAGTAAAGCAAATCAAAACAAATCCAAATTAACAATATTAAAATCAGAAAGCTGTTATAACAACCCACGTAAGAGAATTTTTTTAATTATGAAGGTATACTTTGCCAAATTGTCAGATAATTTGAAACCTCAATAAAATAGGACAAAAATATCTTTAGAAACTTGTCATCCCAAACTTGATGCAAGGAGAAATGGAAAACAGATATAGGCTTACACAGAAGATTATTTACAAAGACCATAAAGATGTGCTGGTAATTATTCCTAACACAAATGATTTTTGTGTGCTATAAATTGTTCCAAAACAAAGAAAAGAATTTCAGGGTGAGATCAGTATGATACAAAGCCCGAAATCTGATAAAGGTATTATAACAAAGCAATAACCTATGCCCACATCATATTTGAATACAGATACGAAGTACTTTAATAAAATATCAATAAGCAAAATCAGAAGAAGAATGTGCCAGAAGCATATATGATTTATTCCAGCAAAATAAAGGTGGTTTATAATGAGGAAATATGTTTATATCAGCCATAGTTGGCATAACATATGCTGTTCTAGAAGATCTTGATAGTTATTAATATTGCCCGTTTTGTTATTTATGCACATATTCCACTGTAAACACAATTAATAATCATATTTCTACCAGCTACAACACTTAATGAGTCCTAGAAAAAATTCTTGAGAGAGTCATGCAATGCTGCCTGTGACTAAATACAGATTTCCAAGAATATAAGCAGATTCTGTCAAAAGTCTGTTTTTATAACAGTTACAGAACCACGTATAAGAAATCCTTTTATGTTCAAAATGGGTGAAATATTTAACATAACATATTGTAGGAAGAATGCTAAGATAAATTTTCAAATATTAATAACCACTCAAAAGGCATTGAATTCTTTTAACTAGATATAACAGATATGACTAACTGTTGTTAGTCATCTATCAATATAAATGTTGAAAAGTCAGGGGTGTTTTTTACACCATTACTGGGCCCTGTCCATTCACCTGCTGAAGTGCCCAGAGGAAATTTGTCTACACTTCCTAAGGTATGTATGAAGGCTACAGGCAGAGGCAAGGAAGGGACAGTAAGAACAAAAATCAAAAGAAAGAGAGTAGTAAGTAATGGTAAGAAAAAGAAACTTAACCTAACCTAGTAAATCTAGTTAAGAACAAACATACACCATTAAGTGAGAAACAGCACAACACTTTCAATGGGTGATTAAAAAACTTTTAATACAAACTAACAGCTATTCCTTACATTAAGGATGTTTAAAAAAAGAAGTAGAAACAGCCCCTTTTATATAAAAATAATACTCATTATACATAAAATCCCAACTGTATGATTAATGATAATTCTAAAATCACATCAACTTTAAAGTAAGAAACAGAACGACTATGCCAGATAACCTTAGATTCATTTATTATTATTGTAGGAGCTTTAGATAAAGCAGTAAGACATGCAATTGAATTACTTGAAAGGATTGGTTCCTCAGACTTTGGAAAAGATCAAGTGTACTGAAGAGGAATAAAAACAATATAATGGCAATGATGACAACTAACACATGTAGTTGCCATGTGTCAACACTTATTTAACGCTGACTGCAAACCTCTAAGCCAGGATTACCACCCAGCCCCATTTTACGGGCAGGAAACTGGCACAGAGCGCTCGGGGGACTTCTCAAGCATTATACAGCTGGGCAGAGGCGAAGCTGGGATTCCAGGCCGGGAGGTCTGAGTTCAAAAACCATGCTGTCCACCAGGCCTGTGATATGCCAGCCACTGGGAGGGGCACCACATGTCCATAAAGTCCCCTCAGCAACTCGGAGAGGTACCCATTCTTCTCTCCACTGTGGACTGTGGCAGCTGTGCAGTAAAATACAGTTCACAACTTCAGTAGGCTTTTGTGAGACTCAAAATTATTACAAAGATATAGCTACATAGAAAGATTTTCATAACACATTTTTAAATAAAAGGACTGGATATCAAATAATTACATATAAGGAAAAAGTTATCCATTTGGGAAAAAGATGAAAAAGAATTGGGCTAAAATCAAGAGCGTTGGAGCAGATGAATGGGAGTGTGGGTGACTTTTTTTTCTTTACCAAATGCCCATAGTGAACATTTAATAAATCATCTCAGGTGCAAAAATGATATGTAAATGATGAAAATGAAAAATACTGTAAGGATTTGTGTTGAAGCATCTATTAAAGCTTTAAAGTCAGAGTAAGGAGATTTTTAACTGCAGAATTCAAAGTATAAATCAGTATATACTTAGGATAAATGGTGGAAAGGATGGGAAAAGAGACAGAAATAATTACCCATTCAAGCAACAGCTTCCTCCGCCCCTCCTGGGGCTACTTGCCTTTGCTCAGAGCAATCTCATTAATTTACTGTGTCCAGCTCCCAAACCCAAGGCAGGATGCACCCGAAGCTAACCAGATGGATTGAGAGCTCCCTGGCCTCCAGCACTGAGTCCATTGCCTTCCTGGGAGCCAAAGTGTTGGCCACCGGTGTTTATATTGAATTGCTTCATGCACACGTTAAACTCAGGTCAATTCCATTTTACTCGCAATACACAAAGAAAAAGTTGGGGGAAAATGGAAAAAGGTAAGCACATTTTAAGACATATGTTTTCAAAACTAAGATATCTAAATGTCGGTCCTCGTCAGGAGTTCACTCAAAGACACAGCCGTGCTTCCATGCTGAAGGAAACACTGGTGCATTGGACTTCCCGAGAGTATTCAGTGTGTTCTGAATATGAATCATTCTTGCTTTATGCTCTTACTTTAGAAATTAGCCCGAAATTAAATTGCAATTCCACTGTATAGTGAAGAGTGAAGTAGACATGGAGGGATGGTCCTGTCTGTAATCCATGCTGCCCCAAACTAAGGTTTATTTCCCCCAAATAATTTGAAACCTTTCTGCCAGTGTAAAGCCTGGGTAAATGCTCTCTTGGTTCTGTGTACAGTGCAGTTATGTTTATTAAGGTGCAACTACTCAGCTTCTATAACAAAAACGCCCCACGGGGCTTAAAGAAAGGAGAAGTTTATTTCCCATTCATGGAACAGTCCAGTCAGCCTCGCTGAGGGGCAGCTTTGATCCATGAGGTACGACCGGCCCCCAGGCCCGTCTGCTGCTGCACTTCTGGGCCCTAGGACCTTCCCCTGATTTGCATTATTAAAGCCGGGGTCCCTGGCACATCAGCATTCCAGATTCCAGGAAGGGAAGAAGAGAGCCGCGTCCAAGTAAAGCAGCTTATCTTTGGATGGAGAGGACCCAAAAGTTATACATGTCACTTCAGCTCACATTTCGTTGTCCTGATTTAGTCATGGGAAGACACTTAACTGCAAGAGGAAATAGACTCTGAGTGTACATGTGCTCAGGAAGAAGAGAATAAATTTGGGGAGGAGGCAGGGACATTTTGGGGAAGGGAACAGTGGTTTTGGGGGGACATACCTAACAATCTGCCTTTTTGGGGAACTGAGTTGCCACTTAAGCTCGTTTCCTTTCTGATGAGAGATATTTTCCCAGCCTGCAAAACTGCCATTCCCAGAAAATTGTATTAATAACAGCCACTGGAACCTCCTCATTCATGCACAGCCCCACTCTTGTCTCCAAGCTTCATCAACAGATCGGAAACAGCCGTGATCGTCGTGCTTGAGACCTTTGGTCAAACCCAGCCTTCATACAGGGGCTCCCCCAGGAGTCACGTATTTAGGGACATACAGCAGCAACCCATCCGAGTTTGCTTACAGATGCCCTCTGACAGTTGCCGCTCACCAGGGAGGCAAACCAGAGGTTATCACGGGCAGACGGGAGAGGAAATGTCTGCAGGGGAGTTGGGACTGAGGAAGAGTTGTTCCATCTTGTACAGTCACTACTGCATTTGTCTGGGGGTGCCCTGTCTACACGTTTTAGTGAGAGCAGGTCCACATGCCTCTTTCAGCAAGTCTAATTGGTAAGCGTAGAACACAGGCATCTCTGGGATTCGAGGGCAGGAGATTCACAGGGACATGTGGCAGTGACAGGAGCGGGAGAGGGACCCGAGCTGAGTGCTCTGAAGAGAGACACTTGACGGCGAATTTCTCGGTTGTCATAAAAGAGGCAGAGACTTTGAGGTCATCTGAATCTAGGTTCCAAATCCTTGCTCCCCAACATACCACCTTTGGTGGTGGTAGAGGGGAGTCTTGGTTAAGTCACATAGGCTTCTTCAATTTCTTCCTCAGCGAAAAGGAAAAAGGACAACTCTGCCTAGATGTGCAGTTAAACTGATTCTGAATGGATCCCAGAACCGATAGCAAGGTCTCAGTAGTAAGTGGTTGTGTCGTGGTTGTTGTTATGGTTATTACCTCCCTGAGTTGTCGTGAGGTTTCAATGAGATGCCATGTGAAAGCGCCTTGGGCAGTCCTGACGTGTAGTAAGTAGGAACGTCTTGGGGCCAAGGTCCTAAGGGCTCTCTCCTACGCTCTCTCACATCAGAGCGGGATTAGAAGCTTCTTCTTTAGGGTCAGCAGAAGGGAGGGAATGAAAATGGGGAGAAGGGGAAGAGGAAAGGGAAGACATTTGTCAAACATCTCCTGTCCTTCAGGTACTGTCGTGGGTGGGTTGGGTCACTCAGAGACAGCTCTGCCTTCTCAAGTTTATCCTGAGTTGGCATTGCTGATTAGTTTTCTATTGCTGCTGTGAGAAATGACCACAGACTTAGAGGCTTAAAACTACACAAATTTATCACCTTCCTGTTCTGGAGATTAGGAGTCTAAAATAGGTTCCTTCCGAAAGCTCCGGGGGAGGATCTGTTTCTTTGCCTTCTTCAGCTTCTAGAAACCGCCTGCATTTCTTGCCTCCCGGCGCTGTCCTTGCACCATGACATCCCCTCCTCTGGCTCTGACTCCTCCACCTCTCCCTTGTAAGGATTCTTGGGGTGACATTGTGTTCTCCTCTCAAGGCCCTTAATCACATCAGCAAAGTCCCCTTTGCCATTTAAGTTAACACATTCGCAAGTCCCAGAGATTAGAAATGTGGACTTCTTTGGGGCGTGGGGGTTATTAATTTTTCTACTACACTTAATATAGTCTTTGTACACAAAGACCCCTAAGTCTCAGGAGTGAACAAAATGGATGAAGGCCCCAAGAGCAATATTTGTGTCCTCCAACACATCTGCTGGTCCCCCCTTATCCACAGGGACCCTAAGTAGATGCCTGAAGCCTCAGATAGTACCAAAACTTACGTATACTATACTTTTTAGATACATACATACTTATAATAAAATTTAATTGATAAATTAGGCACTGTGAAAGACTAATAACAATTAACTAGTAATCAAATAGAAAAATTATAATGATGTACTGTAATAAAAGTTATGTAAATATAGCATTATTAAGTAAAATAAGGGTATTTGAACATAAGCATTGCAGTAGTTGATCTGATAACTGAGACAGCTAATAAGTAACTAACAGGCAGGTAATGACTCTATAGCCTGGAAATGTTACTCAAAGGGATGATTCACGTCCCCACGTGGGATGCAGTGAAACAGCGCAAGATTTTATCAAGCTATTCAGAATGGCACACAAGTTAAAACTTATAAATTGTTTATTCCTGGAATTCTCCATTTAATATTTTCGGACTGCAGTAGACCACTGCCAACTGAATCCACAAAAGAGCAAAGCCGCAGATAAAGGGGGACTGCTGTGGAGCTGAAGAGGCACGCACCCCACAACTCAGCCATTCTCTCGCACGTGTGCTCTAGGACGTGGGCTCTCCTCCCTACACGAACTTGGAATGTGTTTCTCCATGAAAGTGGATTTAGAAATTCCCACATTGGAACACCACACAGACCCGTGTGGGAATATATGAATTATGGGAATATATGTCTTTGCTTCTAAATAGGAGTACAACGTCTCCACGTAGAACTAGAAACTCACCAAAGTTACCCCACATTCTTTTAAGTGCCTACTTCCAAACAAGCTCTTCCCCTCCCCCCTCCAACTCATCCTGTCTACACGTGAGTCACCTGAGCCACCTTAGAATTTTCTTTGTCTTTGTAACTCTCTTATACGTCTCCCTATAAAATATAAATTAGCCAATAGGGTAAGACACATTGTTAAGCTTGTGTGAGGGATAAAAACCGGAGTGGCTCTCCGCCCGGAGCGCTTGCGATCTCAATTTTGTTCTGCTGCTACATACCCTTCTGCAGAAGTAAGAACTGCCTTGCGAAGGTATTTGTATCTCCAAGTATTTATTTGCGGCACCGGGGTTTTATTTCCAACACCTGGAAGACCCAAATCTACTAAAACAGCGTAGAGGATCCTGAGAAACAACAAAAAAAACAAGTCACAAGAGAACACATACAATATGATTATCGATTTATGTAAGTATGGATAAAAGAGTCAGAGAAATGCTATACATTGTTTGGGAATACAGAAATGGGTGACATAATATAAAAACTGCTTGAGAAGGTAAACACCAAATTTAGGACACCAGTTTCTGTTGGGGGAGGAGAGAAGAGGCATCGTTGTTTTGAAAACTATGCGTCAAGATTCTCTCAATTCCAAATCGCAGGAAAACCGACTCAAACCAATTCAAAAGAATAAAGGAGACACACTGAAAAGGTCCAGGTGTAGCTTTGTAGCGTTGGCTTTAGACCAGGGTTTCCCCACTGACTGCTGACAAGCACCACCCACGTTTGAGGCCAGATGAATCTGTTTGGGTGGCCTGTTGTGCTCAATGTAGGATGCTGAGGAGCATCCCTGGCCTCTATCCCTGGATGCTAGTAGTAACCTCCAAGTTGTGACAAACAAAAATGCTTCCAGAAACTTCCAAATGTCCCCTGGGGGGCAAAATGGCCATCCCCACACTCATGGAGAAATCTTGCTTTATAGGAAAGCTGACCTAGTGAGTGACTCAAATGATGTCATGGTTTCTCAAGGTCAAGGCACATGCTTCAGTGACCTTGGCTTCATCCTCAGGGCCACTTGGCTCTCACAGCAAAATAGCTGTCACAATTCGAGACCTCACAGACTCACACTCCGCTGTCCAGGTGAAGAGAAGTGGTTTCCTTTGGTCGTTTGTATAGGACAGAGACCACATGTTCCAGGGCAGACTCCCTAACACATGTCCCCGCTCCCCTCTCTGCTCTGATTGGCTAGGAGCCCATAGCCAAGCAGGTTCTTGTGGTGAGAGGGACAAATAAGCTGATTGGCTTAAGCCCAGGGGACCCACTGCTGGAGCTGGATAAAGTCAGCTCCAACCGAGAGAGGTAACTGAGGGAGGAGGCAGGGTGGTGTCTCCAAAATGACTGTGCACCCTTCCCCGAGCAGAGTGTGCTGGCCCGGGTTGTCCGGATTCCGCCCAGGCAGAGGGGCTCCAGTGAGTCCGTGCTGGGTGGCAGAGGCCGCAGCAAAACCAGAGGCAGAGGGGCGGGCTTGAGAATGGCCTGCTCCAGCCTTGAAAAGCATACGCCCTTCCCCCATCCCCTTCCCCACCCCACCCCACCCCACCCCCATCCCCGCCGCCAAGCCAGATTCCGAAAGGGCCACAGTCCTCAGCCAGTCCCAGTCCACTTGGGAGAGAAGGAGAAAGGCTGAGCTCAGACGCTGGACGAGGACCCCGGCCCTGTCCACTGCAGGGGGCTGCCTTGGTGGGCCGCACTGGGAGCCGGCAGGAGGAGGCTGGCCTTCGGGCAGGCTCAGAATTTTTATTGTCTGGGACTAGACCGTTTTAATTACTGGACTGAGACCATCATTGGGGTATAAAGTGACCAGAAATCTTTTTATTACCGAAAAGCCAAGATAAAAGCCTGAGACGGAGATTTCATCCTCAGGCAAGGGAGAAATGGTTCTCACTGGATACATTTTAAAGGGAGAATGGGAGCACAAATAAAACTGGTTTAGTCGTGTCCGTGGGTTGTGCTCGCTCAACGCGCAGGTTCGTGCCCGTTCAACGCGCAGGTTCGTGCCCGTTAATGGAGCCCAGGGAAGAGGATCCAGGAAGAGGGTGGACACAGGCGAGGGTCCAGAAAACAGGCAACCCCTATCCGTGGCCCTCTGACCCCCAGATCTGCGGAACCCATAGGAAGAGGCTGCCGCAATGATCAGAGAAGCAATGAGTTCGAGGGCGACCCCAAGGTCATGTAGGGGAAGACAATGTCACGTAGCAGAGAACAGTGGTCCCTGCAGAGACACTGTAACGGCTACCCTGGAACCTGCTGTGGGACTGTCATCTTCCCCCTGCCCCGCCCAGGGGCTCATCTAGATTACTAGACTAACACCGTTATCATTTAGCATCTGCCCCGACTTTCCTGCCCTCTGCCCCACAGCACTGTGACCCCCCATAGCACTGTGACCGAGAGAACAAAGATTACACCAAGTGCTGATAGGCCAGGGGGCTGAAGGATTTGGGGTTGGGGCCCTGCATTCTCCTTGTCCCAAGCCAAAGGGCACATGCTAGCACTTAATCCCTCTCCTTCCTCCATGAGGCACTCAAGGGCCAGGCCATGCTGCTCACAGAGGCCTCCCCCCGATTTCTTGTTTATTTGGACTGGTTTGGCCCTTACTGGAGGAAAAAGCAAATGGAATTGTGGGAATCAGCCCAGTCTTAATAAAACTGAGGCAACACGGGCTCACAGAACCTTCTCCCATTTTGACAAGTGTATGCTAATTGCATTCTGTCTCCTTGCAAATTACAGCTATTCCTCGGGTTTTAAAACATTTGACATTTCGTTTTGATTACTGCAGCTTCTTGTTTCCTCTAGCCCTGGGAAAGAGGAGCGGGTGGGGGGTGCAGGGCAACAAGCACTGACCTCACAGCGGGGGTGGGGTGAGGGGACGCGTGTGCTATAGGGTTCGAGGTCTTTGGGTGGAGTTACATGTTTTACCTCACAACAATAAGCTGGAACCTGGATCATGCATGAATTTCTGGCAGACTTACCCAAATTAGGTCCCAACCCCCAAATTTCACAGCTCACGTGAATCCAGAGCCCTCCCTGTGATTTATGCAAATGCCTGGCCATACTGCTTCCTGGGTCCCTCTGATTTTGCTCCTCTGGCCTGGTGAACGATCCTGACTTCTCTGCACATCGATAGATACACATCTTTGTGTGTGTGTGGCCTTTTTTTTCATTGTTAAACGTGTGGGGTGACATTGGCTAGCAAAATTACATAGGTTCCATCAACTACGTGTTACACGATGTGTTCACCTCCCAGGGTCAGTTCTCTTTCCATCTTGAGAACTCACAGCTGTGATTCCATCATTACTTGTCTTGTGTGAGGGCCTGAGGAGTGAGCCCAGGAATTCCACCACATACAACATTCTGTGTTTCCGTGAGTGTGGTCCGGGGACCCACGTGGGTCTTCAGACCTTTCCAGGGTATCTTTGAGATCAAAACTCTTTTCATAACCACACGAAGATGTCATCTGCCTTTCCACTCTGGCTCCCTCCAAAGTGTACGTACAGTGGAGTCCTCTGACACCTACATAATGTCTGAGGATGTCACTATTCTGAGGGCTGATGGAGTGTGTATCCTGGTGTCTTAAAATGCTCTTGGTTTGCATTTCTAATATGGTAAATAGCAATAAATGTAATGCGCATAAGCAAAAGTTCTCGGGATCTTTGATAATTTCTTAGACACTGAACAGCTCCAGTGCATTCTCTCAAGCCCTGCTGCCCTGGCCGAGAGACCCTCTTCCTTCCACTCAGCCCCGGGAGGGCGGTGCAGTTAGCCCTGCTCCAATTGCTTCCCAGACCAAGCGCAGGGTGAGGCTAACCTGCCTTCCACAGCCCCCCGGAAGTCCCCATCTCAGTGCAAAGCTCTCTCAAATCTGACAAAACAACTTGACAAGATCCATGACAATCTCAGGAAGGGAGGAAGGTCTTGTGGAATCACCACATGCTTGACGTCACACCCAAGTCCTTCTTCATGGCAGAGTGTGGAGTGTCACTGCCCATTTCACAGGAGGCAAACTGAGGCTCCAGAGACGGACGGCGGAGACTGCATTAGGACCACTAAGCGGCGATGGTTGGTTTGAACAGCCGAGCCATGGAGCCTCTTGAAGTCTGTTTATTCTCTCTCTTCTCCCTGTGACTCCTTTTCTCCC